>CAIGQZ010006767.1:1273269-1286706 GCA_903798205.1 Danio tinwini
TTGAAGTTAACAAAAATAGAAAAAAATCAAGGAGATTTAAAATCCAAAGAATGAGAGCAGATGAGGGCTGAAGAAGTAAATCAATTGTGGTTTTCCCATAGATTGCTTTTTAGACCCATTTAAATAGAAAGAGGGTTGTGAGAGTTCAACAGGTGCTGAACACAGCATTTTCAGACATAATAAAATACTTTTATTTAGCTTTGCAATTATTTGTTTATAAAGGATTAAAGTCTACGAGTTCGATTTTGTTTTGTTTTTTTGTTTGTTTTCAATGTTGTTGAGTCTCCTAGCTCAACTAACAGGCCAACATTTTCAAAAACAGCTTTTGATGGCACTGCATATGATTTTATTGGTTATCAGAACTATTAAAATTAACCATGTAATTGAGGAAACCGAGAGCACAATGAAAACATAAAGGAAATGGAAATTTTTTTAAAAGTGTCAATCAAACCTAGATAACATTAAACAACACTAAGTCTTTGTTGCATGTTATTGCTCTACTTTGCATTTTGATGTAATTCCTTCAAACTGTTTAATCACTTTTGGAATCATTTGTAGTTTTTCACAGTGTAACAGGGTATATTATAACAGGGATTCTCAACCGGTGAACCTCAGCAATCCTGAAGTTGGGCCACGAGATTAAAACTAAACTAACTTAAACTAGGTTAAAACTGACTCTTAATATTATACTAAAATGTTTGGATTTCATTATTAATATGCTATATTAAAATGATAAAAGTAATGCACTTTCTCCTGTTCTCTCGTTGATTACTTCAAACTCGCCGCAAAAACAGCCTTATGATTGCGTCTGCAGCTAGTACACGCAAGTCTGTTCATTCACAAATTATGCGTGACGTGAAAGTCTCTCTTTGTGTATTTTTGTGTAAACTATTTATTTTAACATTAACATTTTAACATTTAAATTAATGTCCTATGAGTGTTTTATAATGGATGCGTGCCCACAGGAGGATCTAGCGAGGCTCAATAGTGTTTCTGCCATAGACTGTAAAATCAACTTGCATATGAGCTTCAGACGAGCTCTGGCGGAGCTGTTCACTGTTTCTGTTAGTGATCTCTCTATAATATCCAGCTGCAAACTCAACCGCCATCGGATCAATTAGTTTAAACAGATTATGGGTGTTTTACTGTATTTTACATTTGTATATTTATGAATAGTAGATATTTAATAGTAGATATTCAGTCAGTCCAGTTAAAAGCAGAAGCTGCTCTTTTGCAATCTCCCTGTTGGCCTGCAGTTCTCTTTGAATCTGTGTATGTTTTTTTAAAATATATTAAAAATTATGTAGGTAAATAATAGAAGGCACAACAAATGTGTAATATATATTTGTTATAAAAAAAGGTTTAAATGAGCATTTCATACAAACATTTTAGAGAAAATGTCAGACCTGGTGGGCCTTCAAAATTTAATTGGAAAAAGTAGTGGGCCCTGAAGCAAAAAAGGTTGAGAACCCCTGTATTTTTTAACAACACTTTATAAAATACAAAGAGCAATGGGTGGGGTATATTTATGAAATACCCTGATATTTATCTGAAAGTAACTGTATGAAACAAAACTAATTAACAATTTTTTTTTGTCTTAAGTCAGTAGTGATTTAAAGAGCCCCTATTATGGGTTTTTGATAATGAGCTTCCATGCAGTGTGTACCACAGCTCTAAGTGAAGTGAAATATGCAGCTAAGGCTTAAATCTGAAAGTGCACCATGTTTAAAACTATTGATACATCTATAAAAGAGTCGACTCAGAGTGGTTCAAATGAATCCCCGCTGTAAGTCTTTAGTCGTGTTGGCGTGACATTGATACCGAACTCAAGCCCCACCCATTTGTTGCGTGCGCAGACCTGGGAAAATTGACACCCCCAACCCCGCCCACAAACACTGTGAACAGAAATAGAAGAAGACAAACACTGTAGCAGATCCCGGTTGAATCAAGTCGCATAGACACTGTGCTCTGAAGTGAGAGGAGGGAAAGTTAGTGTTATTTTCCCTACCCAAAGATGAGGCTGTGAGGAGTCAGTGGTTGAAGTTTATTTTTGCGAAAATACCTCAGCATTATAGCTCTAGCTTTGTGCTGTGTTCCCATCATTTTTCTGACGAGTGCTTCAGCAATCTACGAGCTTACAACGAGGGATCCGTCACCGTTTGTTTAAGGAAGGATCAGAAAATACTTGGGAGGAAGCTTGACAAGAACTTTTACCAGAACTTAACCAGAATCCTCATTACCTGAGAAGGATGAAACTCCTTGAGTCTGGCGCCTTAGACCACTCGGCCATTCTGACGCATGTTGAGTAATGGTGTAGTGCACTCCAAAACTAAATCTTCAATTGAGGCAAATGAGTAATGGTGTAGTAGCCATTCTGACACATGTTGAGTAATGGTGTAGTTAAGACAATGAAAGTGTTTTTTGATTTTGCATGTATATCAGACCGTTCTTGGAGGCCCCCAAAACCAAAAAGTTACCTTTTTAAATAAATAATAGGAGCTCTTTAACAAGTTTTAAAAAATTTATTTAGGCACTCCAATTTACATCTAAATATCAATAACAGTATAAAAAAGAATAACATAATGCTTTAAGCAAAGCCAAAGGACATTGTACTATTGCACTTCAGCAATATTGTTTTGTTCCAGAAGGAATCAGTCATCTTGATTCAATCATTCGATTCAATGACTCGCCACCTACAGTTGCAAAATTGCAACAACATAAGTCACTGATTTACAAATGACTGGCTATAATAAATTTATGTATTTAAAATCATTTAACAAGATCACATTATTCTATTATGCATTTTAGGTGAAATAAAACCTGAATCTGTCGGTTAAATCTTTTTTTGTTTGTAAAAATCATGGATTGCAATACTGTTTCACACTTGTAGGCTATTACTTTTCCCAAAACTTGTGGAGCGCTCACACACAAACACGCCGCCTCGCCCACAAAAACAATTATATTTTCATCCAAATCAATATTTAATTCCCTCAAGAGTGAGTGATGGGCCCATCAGTGGGATATACGCCTTTTAATCTGCGGTTCTTCACAGCTCTCTCTGTTCTCATATTGATCCTGAAAGCATGGAACAACAGTCCTGTTTTTAGCACTTGCCTACAGCGCAGAGTTTGCTTTCTAACCCCGGCTCGCTGTCTTTTTCTTGGCTTCCCTCAGACACTCTTTATGTGCATGTGAGCACAGATTCATAATACTTTTACATGCTACTACAGTATCTCTGCCAGAGGTCTGCGAGGAACACATTATCTGAAGCACTAGGCTGAAAATGTGTGCTAAATAATCAAATAGCCTATAATAGCTGGAGAAAACCAGAAAAGCCAGGCAAACATATGACATTTCACTGCCCTCCAGAAAAGGTGCATCCATATGCCAACAATGGAGTACAGATCAGGTTGCAACTAAGTTGATGATGTCAATGGCGGAGAAAAACAAGAATTGATTGAGGGATGGATAGAAATGTAGGGCTGCATATCTGGTGAGTGCCAAGGCAGTGATTGAGGTTGAAGTGGGGATTGCTGGGGCAGGAGTGACTGATGATCATGGAGAAGAAAGATCCCAAATTGAGCCAGAGGGACAGATGAATAATGCAAAGCCCAATGAATGGAGTTCTGAGGTGGAGGCATGTCGATGACTCACCAGGGTGGACCTGAGAGGCAGAAGGAACCTATTGCAGACAGAAGGACTGAGGGATATGAGGCACAGCCCGAGAAAAGGGTCCCAGAGGTGGAGGCAGGTGGATGACCAGTAGAGCTGGTGCCAAAGGAAAGAAGGAGCCTAATGAAACCAGAGGGATATAGGTATGAGGCACAGCTGGAGGAGTGGAGTCCAGGGCTGAAGCCAAGTGGACAACTGACCAAGGTTGTACCTAAGGGAAAAAAGAGGCCAATGAAATCAGAGGGATTGCGAGATGAGGCACAGCCGGAGGAGGTGAGTCCTGAGGTGGAGGCAGGATGATGACTAACCAAGGAGGCAAAGGGACTGATCATTGGAGCCAGAGAGATGGAGAAACTATAGGTGCCGTTGGAGGAGTACAGTCCAGAGATGGAGGGATATGAGGCACAGCCAGAGGAGTGGAGTCCTGAGGTGAAAGCAGGTGGTTGACTGACCAAGGAGCCAAAGGGACTGATCATTGGAGCCAGAGAAATGGAGATACTAAAGATGCAGCTGGAGAAGTGCAGCCCAAAGATGAAGGCAAGGAGAATGAGGGATATGAGGCACCGCTAGAGGAGTGGAGTCCTGAGGGGGATGACTGACCAAGGTGAAGTTATGAGAATTTAGTCTGCCTCGACCCAACTTCCATTCCAAATGTTGATGCTCATTTCCCAAAAGGGCTTAATTTTGATAGAGAAGACAAAGTCATTAGTTTGCTGTCTCTGCACTATTTGAGATAATCACATCTTGAGCAAATGATTACTATTTATAAAATTGGGATGGGTGTGGGACATGGAGAACCATCTCAAACTCCATTAACTTCATTTACATTTAAGTTCAGTAAAATAAAACTGTATAAAGGTTTGAGTTTAAGCATGTTCAGGGTTCATTCTGACTCCGCTGGAACTGGGGTACTGCCATGTACTTTGAGATTGCTTTGCTGAATAAACATCTTCATTGAGATCTTTAACATCTTTACTACTTTTTCTTACACTGGTGGAGCTGTACAGTCAAGTAAGGATGGCGTAGCCAAAGAGCCAAGGTTAAAGACAATGGGTCAAAAGGCCAAGGTGGAGTCTGCAGCTCAAAGTTTGGATATAGAAACAGGGGATCCTCCAACCCACAATTAGATGGTAACACATAAATTCTCCAGGAATGTGGTGAAACTCCTTCTTGAACCTGACACAGGCAAGCATGTCTGGGACCAGCCCAGGAAGGAGGTGAACTTAGCCTGTTGGATGAAGTTTCTCATGTAGTCCTTGAGGGAGTGATTTCCCTGCTCCAGATGAATGAGCTGGATGCTAGGGATATCCATGGTGAAGCAGAAACAGAAAAAAACAAGGAGAGAGGGAAAACACTGCTGCCAAAAATAAACAGCTTGGGTTAAGCTGAGAGAAAAAACACAAAGATAAAGATGAAGCTTTCAAAAGTGAAATTCAAAGAGAGGGAAGTAATTCACAATGCAATAGCATAAAGAGACCAGAGAATGAACTGAGAAACATGAGGATCATTGCACAACAGATGCACAAAAGAATGATTAACTGTGGATCAAATCAACTAATAATGCAGGAAATAGAAAAAAAGGAAATAATAGAAGCAGGAAAACTGTAGATAAACAATTAAGTGAAATAATTCATTAACTTGTTATTTCATATATTCAGTTGTAACAGTTTTAGATTTAAAATTCAGTTGTCTCTATATTTATAAAGAAGAGTTATGAAGGCATTCAAAACCAGGGAGAAAAACATTTTGTTTCAAAATCTGAAACCAACTAAATTATTTTTGTGCCCCAAATGTGTCTCAAATTTGTATCAATGTACTCCTTCTTATTTTCTACAAATTAAGGATTCGTTTGAAAACGTAAAAAGAATGCTAACTTCATCTCCTGTTTTGGCAGCTCTGCGAATGGCTGATCCGTTTAAACTCCAGGTGGACGCAAGCCACATCAGGGCTGGTGCGGTTTTGATCCAGGCTGATGACAATAGTATCGATCGACCTATTAGCTATTTTTTCATAAAAGTTTAACTAATTCCAACTAAATTATTCCATTATCGAGAAAGAAGCTTTAGCTTTGATTTGGGCACTTTAACATTTTAAAGTTTATCTTACTTCCGGTATTTAGCCAATTGTGGTATAAACCAATCACATTTCCCTTACCTTCTCGCATTCTTTACAAAATCCAAATCAGCGATTGATTCATTTGCTCTGGATATTCATCACATAAAGGGCGTAGACAACGTGTTGGCTGACATCTTGTCTAGAGCCCCTTATGGGTAGTGTTTTGTTTGAATGTGTCTTCCTGTTCTTTTTTTTAGTTCTAGGGTGTTCAGCTTTACCTTAAATTGCTGCTTCTAGATGCGGGAAGATTGCTGGTGATTGCTCAACATTTATGTAAAATGAAGGGAAGTTTCATTTTATTATTTTTATTTGTTTTGGTTTAAATTGATTTGGGATTTATAAGAAAAGTTAATGTTAGAGCTTGTTTTGATCTCTTCCTTTCTTTTAAGGGGGAGGTGTTATGGGTTTGCAATTGGTTTGTTGTTTCCTGGCTTTTGCTTTCTTTTTCTTAATAGGTGAATCATTTTGAGCAGGTGCAGCTAATCTTATGGCTTATTTCAGGAGCTGCAAAGATGTGTTTGAGAGACTGCTTTGGAGGATTGTTTCTGTTTGACTTCCTTTGGCTTCCCCTCCACTTATATTACTTTTTGTTTATTTTGGAATTTGCTTTTTTGTTATCTGTTGTTGTTTTGAACGTTATATGTTATGTTAGACATTTATTTTACATATGGGTTACTTTGATACCCATTTGCAGTGCTGGGTTGCGGCTAGATGGGCATCTGCTGCGTAAAACATATGCTGGGTAAGTTGGCGGTTCATTCCGCAGTGGCGACCCCTGATTCATAAAGGGACTAAGCTGAAAAGAAAATAAATAATTTTGGTACCTTTAAATTAATATATCTTGCATTTTTCATTCAATTTTGTTTGGTTCCTTTCATTTGTTGTGTGCTTGAGCCAGCATGTACAGTAACACATGGAATTTTGTGTTTTCTTAGATTCTTTCCTTGAAGAGAGAGAGAGAGAGAGAGAGAGAGAGAGAGAGAGAGAGAGAGAGAAAGAGATTGGGTCAGTGGTTTGCATTATACTGGAATTTTGTGCTGATTCAGCACTTTAGGCTATAGAGAAGAGCATAAAGTTCTTCAAACACTCCTGCACACACACAGTGACATAATGCTGATATAAAGCACACACATGTACTGCAGCACATCCAGAGCAGGAGGATCAGGCTCGTTTTACTGCAGCTACACTATAGAAAATATCACTCACATGTTGTAGGTGTTAGGGGAGATGCTGACAACAGGGAGTAAGGATCCAAATGCAGGGTTTATTAGCAGGATTGTCAGGCAAGCAATGTTCAACACAGGGGCAAACATATGTATACAGGTAATCCAGAGTCTTGGTTGAAAATCAGGCAGATGATCAAAAAGGCAGGCAGCAGACAGGAATAAACAAATGAGACAAGGCAAGGGTCTAAAACTCTGCAGGACAAGACAAGGGAAAACTCGTCATAATGTTAACAGTTCAACAAGACTCAGCCCATATGTATGTGTGTGTGCTCTATAAATAGTTAATGTAACTTAATTAAGTTAATGTAATCTTTGACAATCCACCAGCTGTGTGAATGTAATCAGTCAGGATCAGGAACCGGTTGTGTGTGTGTGTGTGTGTGTGTGTGTGTGTGGTGATTTTGTATTCCATAAATGGCGGATTTGTAGTCCGTTAGCAATCTGCAGCTGCTAGATTGCTGGTGATCATAACAGAGCCTAAGAAAGAGAAAAGGCTAAATGATTTTAGAAAATTATTTTTGGTGATCCATGTAAACAAATAAAGGGTTTGAAACATGACATCATAAGAAAGTAAGTAGATAATTTAAACGTCAGTAATGCAATATAAAGTGGGTACGAAAAGTATAGACGAATTGCCAACCTACGTCACACATGACGTCACACGGGTTCCCGGTTGCAAAAAGAGACCGGTGGCAATAGTAAACATGTCGTGTTGTGCAGTAGGATGCCAAATTTGTCAAAATGTCTTTGGCTTAAAGGGAGCTGAATGAAGTGACGACCTAATTAGAAATGCTCGACTCTGCAGTTCTCATGTTATATCAGGTAAGGTCACGCTATGCTGAATCATACACATTACTCGTTTTTTATTGCAACAATGATTTCAGCAAAAACAGTTAAACATGGTTAATTAAACAGCGGACACTGAATGCTAAGAATGAAACGTAAAAGTGTAAGTTATTAAGGTAAAGTTGGTTTTATATTCACACATTCATTTAGTGACAACTTGTGACACACTCCATTTACTGTTTACCACGGCACTTTGAGTATTCGGTCTAAAATAACCTGCAAGTGTGACTTGAAAAACAACATTAACACTGTTTATTTGACTGTGAACAATGTTGTACTTTGATAGTCATTGGCTGCTAATATGATTTCGCTATTTAGAGTTTGTATAATACTTATATAAAATTAGAGTTATAATACTTTTATAAAATTAAATTATTAAGGAGAAAGTCAGAATGTGCGAACATAAAACCAACTTTACCTTTATGTGTAAGTTCACATACCCTGTCGTAAGTTCAGGTGTAGTTCTCTGTCAGAATGCAGTTTTGCTTGTTGATGATTAACCAGGCCTTGTATAATCATCAACAAGCAAAACTGCATTCTGACGATGCGTGTGCATCCTAAATGTTTACAAACATAGTCATTTGTATATTCAGACCCCCTTAAATTTTTCACTCTTTGTTATATTGCAGCCATTTGCTAAAATCATTTAAGTTATTTTGTTCCTCAATGTACACACAGCACCTCATATTGAAAGAAAAAAAAAAACAGATTTATTAAAAAAGAAAAACTGAAATATCACATGGTCCCAAGTATTCAGACACTTTGATCAGTATTTCGTAGAAGCACCCATTTGATTAATACAGCATGAGTATTTTTGGCAAAAATGCAACAAGTTTTTCACACCTGGATTCTGCCATTCCTCCTTGCAGATCCTCTCCAGTTCTGTCAGGTTGGATGGTAAATGTTAGTGGACATCCATTTTTAGGTCTCTCCAGAGATGCTCAATTGGGTTAAAGTCAGGACTCTGGCTGGGGCATTCAAGAACAGTCACAGAGTTGTTTTGAAGCCACTCCTTTTGTTATTTTGGCCATGCTTGAATGTTGGGACTGTATAGTACAGGTGAGGAGCAGTGTCCAGTTTTCTCCACATAAACCACTTAGAGGGCGACGCGGTCGCACAGTAGGTAGTGCTGTCGCCTCACAGCAAAAAGGTTGCTGGTTTGCACCTTGGCTGGGTCAGTTGGCATTTCTGTGTGAAGTTTGCATGTTCTCTCCCCGTTCGTGTGGGTTTCCTTCGGGTGCTCCGGTTTCCCCCACAAGTCCAAAGACAGGGTGGTACAGGTGAATTGGGTAAGCTAAAAATAAAAAAAATCTTATTGTTTTTGCTGTATGATTTTAAAGAGCACATATGATGAAAATCATCTTTTGTAAGCTGTTTGGACAGAACTGTGTGCAGGTATAGTGTGTCCACTGTCATATTGAGGTGATATAAAGACAATAAGGCCCAATCCCAATTCTATTTTTGTACCCCTACCCCTTCCCCCCTTCCCTTTGGCCCTTACAACCGAGGGTTATGGGGAAGGGCTTAAAAATTTACCCCTTCAACACCTGCACACATCATCATATGTCATCACGATCTCTTGCTTCATATGAGATCAGACGATCACGACTGCTGTAGTGATTTCAGTTGTTATTTTTTGGTATTTATCTTCAGGAAAAATCACTAAAGGCATATATTATGTTATCATAACGATCTAATGTGGCAATAAGATCGTAACTGTACTGTGTATTTACGGTTGCGGTTTCCTCACCGAATTGATTGACAGCTGCATATTAACATTTCTTAGTAACACGTATAATCAGCTCCACAAGACAGGACGTGCACAACAACTGGAATTAAAAGACTAAAATGATGGATTTACATGCATTTTAAGGGATCTTTTTATTATTTATTGCTTTATTTACAGTGATGTGTAGTTAGTCAAGGTAGATAATTCAGCATATTTATATTTTAATCTACACTGTACTGTAAAACATCTTCTGTCTCCACACTGACGCTGATGAATTGGAGTTATCTTCATACTTCAGCTTCACTATACACTGCAAAACATTTTATAAGCCTGAGGGTCATTGTGTGCACGTGTGTGTCAGTATGCAGGGTTATATTTAGCATATAATTGTTCAGTGATAATGATATAAATCCCTCACCGCACAGTGTTTAACACACACACAGGGAACAGAACGGCACACGGGCAATCATAACTGCATAACATACATAGCAGCAAGTCAAATAAATGTGCTCGCTGTTTGTTCAAGATGTGAATCTGCCAACACTGACCCTGCTCCAATAATACAGCTCACTTTTTTTGACACAGACTCAAAGAGAAACACGTTTCGGAACCTCAAACACAAGGTCCTGAGTGACAGAACAGAGACTAATAAGTATTATAATGTCAGAACAGCTGTACTGCAGATTACATTTACCTTTTACTCCGTTGACAAGCACCCACATTAAAAATACAGTTCCACTTTATATTAAGTATCCTTTACTATACTTACATCAAAATATAAATGCAATGTACTTTATGTGTTCATAATGTATTGCAGAACATTTGAGGTGGGATATGGGTAAGGTTAGGGAAAGGTTTGGTGGTATGGGTAGGTTTAAGGCTGGGTTAAGGTGTTATGAGCTGCGTCCGAAACCGCATACTTCCATACTATACAGTACGCTAAAGTCAGTATGCGAGCCGAGTAGTATGTCTGAATTCACAGAATGCGAAAATTAGTATGCAAGAAGTACCCGGATGACTTACTACTTCCGGCGAGATTCTGAAGTGCGCATCCCATGCACGACGAGCTATCCCATGATGCTCCGCGAAAGAATTCATGAATGGGAGTGAATCGACGCAACTGACGCAGGTAGGTCACATAACCATGACAAAAGGGCGGATGTAGTACGTCCGAATTCCATTCATACTTCTTACATTCATACTGTATAGAACGTACTTTTCTAACGGCCGAGTAGTACGTTTAAATTCAAATGCAGTACCTACTGAGTAGTAGGTGGTTTTGGACGCAGCCATGGATTGTCAACAGTTAATTAATTGCAGATGTAATTACATGCAGGTGTTTAATCAATTTTAAGGACAATGTAAAAACATGTATTTACACAATAAGTACATATTTGTTATGGCGGCAAAGCGGTGGCGCAGTGGGTAGCACGTTTGCCTCACAGCAAGGAGGTTGCTGGTTTGAGCCTCGGCTGGGTCAGTTGGCATTTCTGTGTGAAATTTGCATGTTCTCCCCGTGTTGGCGTGGGTGCTCCGGTTTCCCCCGCAAGTCCAAAGACATGTGGTGCAGGTGAATTGGATAAGCTAAAATTGTACGTAGTGTATGTGTGTGTGAATGAGTGTGTATGGATGTTTCCCAGTGTTGGGTTGCAACATGTGCGGGATAAGTTGGCGGTTTATTCCGCTGTGGTGACCCCAGATTAATAAAGTCACTAAACCGAAAAGTAAACGAATGAATGAATGAATATTAGTAATGGTCACTTAATATAAAGTGGGACCAAAATACTATAGTGTTTCGAACATTACTATAGTAGATACTGTATATGTAAAAGTATTTACAACACTTTATTAATGAATGCTACAGCATAATAGTATTAGCTATAATGAACTGATAAATTGTAATAAATAGCTTCTAGCCTACACTTACTGTAGAATAAGGTATATAGTTGTATAAAATGACACTATTGGGTCATTTGTTTACATTACTGTACATATTGTATTAATGTGGCAACTACAGAATTGCCATAAGTAATAGAGTATGGCTGTGTCCGAAATTGCCTACTATTCAGTAGGTACTGCATTTGACTTTAAATGTACTACTCGAGCGTATACGTTCTATACCGTATGAATGTGAGCAGTATGAGTGAAATTCAGATGTACTGCATCTGCCATTTTGTCAGAGATGGGAAGTAACGAAGTACAAATACTTCGTTACTGTACTTAAGTAGTTTTTTCTGGTATCAGTACTTTACTCCACTACTTATTTTTTTGACAACTTTTTACTTTTACTTCTTACATTTTTACACAAATATCTGTACTTTCTACTTCTCACATTTTTTTAAACCACGGTTGTTACTTTCGTTTTCATGTGTTTGGTGGCGCGATATATTATAAATTGTCATTGCGCAATAATATGAGCGCCTTTTTGATGCAATCAATCTATTTTTCCTCATTGCGCGCCTGCGTGCAGCAGCGCGCGGCTTCTTCAAGGCTATCGCGCACCGTACATGGCCTAGTTCATGAAGATTACTACTATGAGAAAGATTACTACGCAGTGACTGAGGGAGTCGGCGAATTTAACATGACTGATGCTGCCCTGTTACACGGTAATAAAACACCTTTTGCTCGATCGGATCACAGGTGAACAAGACACATTCCTGTCAAAAACATGCCGTTACATTTAGTACTAAAACAATCAAATACTTTATAAAAAAAATTTATGCATAGCGGTTTATTTCCTTTTTTTCTGATGAGTTCATATCTCATAATACAGAATTTATGCTGTTTTTTAGTTTTTATAAATTTTTAATTGACTATATAATTTTACATATAGGCCTATACTGTTGTCTTCAATTAATAATTATTAACAATTTTTTTACAACAACAAAGGTAACTATACTGAGCAGTTTATGTGTATGTTACCTGTCTTATCTGTGTATGTTGCTTTTAGCATAGAATAAATGTATTACAGTTTTTCTCAGTCACTTTGGCACATTTCTCAGATCAGAACTGAAATTTGTAAAACAGTAGGACTAAGTGCATTTCTCAAAACAACACATATAAATAGCAAAACACCATGGATTACCTGCAAAAGCCAGTCTCCTGCTCAAAACCCTATGGCGGCAAATCAATGACAATAATAATCGAGCGCAGCAGTGATGTTTACACGTGAGGAGAAGTGAACCGCGAGCAGATTACAGGCCTACACGCGAGGAAACTACTGATCCACTGCGAGGAAACGGGCGCTCGTGAGCTCGTCATAAACCCTCGCGCGCACATCATCATCTGTGCGCACGATGTTCTTTCCGCTCGCTCGCTCGCTCTTCTCTGCTCGCGCGAAACATTTTAGAGTTTTGTCAGTCTTGGGGCGGGACTTGGTTTACATGTTATCTCTAACGCTATTGGTTACTCTCCCTTTCCGGACGTTAGCCGGGATTGGAGGCAGGTTAACGTTATTAAACATATATAATTTGCAGGTCATAATCATAAGAAACTTTCTAAGATGCTGTGTGAGGATTTGATCTCGAGAAACTGTCGAATAATAATGATTAATCTTCTAAAATAATTCTTGTAAAAATGGCTTTCTGAACCATTTGATTTGTCTCGTACAGCACTTGTCTGGTTTGTTGAATTTTACTCCTATGCTGATTAACCACAACGGCAGTGCTCATTATGACACTTGGGAATAATACATATAATGCATATTATATGCGCAGTGCAGCGTTGTATATTATTATAATTGTTAACAATATTAATAATATAGATCAGTGGAAAATGGGGGTTCTAGGATTTCCTTAGGGGAACACACACACACACACACACACACACACACACACACACACACACACA
>CAIGQZ010006767.1:1286716-1323004 GCA_903798205.1 Danio tinwini
ACACACACACACACACACACACACACACACACACACACACACACACACACAGCTGAAGTCAGAATTAACCTGGTTAAGCCTTTAAATGTCACCTTAAGCTATATAGAAGTGTCTTGAAGAATAACCCGTTTATAAAGACTTCAAAAATGATTAATCCAATCAAACATGAAGAATACAGTGACAGACATTTAGATGGGTGTTTATCGCCACCTATTGGAGCAACAATTTAATTCCTACAATCTTCGTTTGGCTCTACTCACTGCATGTATCCATTACATAATTCCACTTCAGAGGCATACAAATAATAACAGTTTCTACTAAATACCAGTGGAATAACAGACTAATGGCAATATATTTACTATAAACCTATGTACATTATGTACTCCATGCATGTACAGCCTATTTTATTAACTACTGTCCATCCAATTTATTCTGACTTATGTTCTTCATAGAAAATGAGCCAAGGCCAATGAGTCTAAGAAAAAAATAACGATTTTTAAAATAAATTTTAACACGTTTGGCTCGAGTTTAGTTCAAATGTAGGTGCTAAACTTCATCAAATCGTTCAAATATGTGACAGCTGGAGATATCAAATATTCTATTAGAATACCTATTAATTAATTTGTTTTCAACACAGACATTTAAAAAAATACAAGACAGCACATCTGTAAATAGTACACACACACACACACACACACACACACACACACACGTTTAAAGTCAGAATTATTAGTCCTGACTGCTGAATTATTAGCTCCGTGTATATTTTTTCCCCAATCCCTGCTTAATAGAGAAATTTTCAACACATGGCATAACTCTCTCTTTCTCTCCCCAGTTGTACTTTAATAAAGTTTGTTACAAGATTATATCTCATTATTTTGATATGTCATAATATGACTTTATAATTGTCATGACAGTCAGAATAGTCATTATTATGAGATTAATTATTACAATAAAAATCTCCTTACTGAAAGTCATCACCTATTATTACTGAGAAAGCAAGTCTATTATAGTTTCACATCATGATATTATGATAAGATATATATTATATATAGATATATATGTTTTTTATTTATTGGCTAAACTCCATCCCGTCCAATCCCGGCTAACTTCCGGAAAGGGAGAGTAACCAGTAAACCAAGTCCTGCCCCAAGACTGACAAAACTGTAAAAAGTTTCGCGCGGGCAGAGAAGAGCGAGCATCTTTTAAAGAGTTCACATATAAATCAAAGTCCTTTTTGAAAATAAAAAGTAAGGGTGTTTCTTTGAAAATTTACATTTATGGATGTAAAATTTTGCCAAAAAAAGCAATAAATTAACAATAAATTTACAATGAGAAGTATCTACATTCAGAGAGTAACCAAAGAATACAATTTTTGGGGAAATACAAAAGTTTGGAAATAAGGTTTTTTTTATGAAATTGGAGAAGTCAACCCAAAACACTTTACAGTAAGTACATTCCCAAAATAAATGATTTAGTGTTTCATCATATTGAGTACAAAATGAGCATTTAGGGGAAATATTGTTATTAAATTTAGCTAGTTTGGCATTTATTGGGTAGCAATTATGAATGATTTTGATTGAGACTTCAACAGCTTTATTAGATAAAAAATTTTTTTCCGAAGAAGCCATAACTGTTCCCAATCTATGTCATCAAATATATTATTCCAAAAACCTATGCAAGCAGGTAAAGAGATCCGAGAACTATTAATAACTAAGCGAATATCTTTGTTTGACATAGAACTGAGAAGAGTTTGGTCAACAAAAAGGTTTGTATTGTCAAAAATAAAATAACAATGACATTGCATGTAAAACTCTCTCTTGGTGTAAATCATTTAAACTTGTTTAATTTGCTGGTATTTATGTAACAATCTTTGTCTTCTTGTTCATACTGTATCTTTGTAATGTTCTTTCTTGCATTAAAAAAAAAAAAGAGAAGAGAAGAGCGAGCGAGCGGAAAGAACTGATCGCGCGTGCGCACTGTGAGGCATGGCCTCGTTCGCGAGAGCGTACATCGTGCGCACAGATAATGATGTGCGCGCGCGAGGGTTTATGACGAGCTCACGAGCGCCCGTTTCCTCGCAGTGGATCAGTTCAGCGCGCGCGTGAACAGCCCCTGCGCGCGCGCGAGCAGTAGTTTCCTCGCGTGTAGGCTTGTAATCTGCTCGCGGTTCACTTCTCCTCGCGCGTAAACATCACCGCTGTGCTCGATTATTATTGGCATTGATTTGCCGCCATAAAAACACTTCAGTTCATCTATCAAAACTAAATTTCTGTGTCAATGAACATGTCAGTGGCGTCAGAATGGCATGTCCTTGTGTCATTGTGATGACATGACTATGATCCAAGATGGCGCCGAGCATGGCTGCCGTGTTGCGAGCTCCCAGCGAACTTCGTTGTGTTTTGTATGTTTTACTTGTATTTTTGTTGTTTTTCGTGCTGGATGTACACACTCTTACTGCCTACGACAGACACACACTTCGAGAAATTGGCTCCCTCGTCGCACACCGAAAACCGGACTTTGAGTTCTTCAACGACGCTCTGTTTACAAACACAACAACAGAGCCCTTTGTCTGGGCCACACAACCGCGGCGACGACGCAAACGCAGCCGGAAAAGAGGAAAGAGAGCCGGCGTCCTGGTCAGACTAAGACGCCGTGGATTTCGACCTCCGCTCCCCACCATTCTGCTGGCTAACGTTCAGTCACTGGACAACAAACTTTGCGAGCTACGGGCGCGCATTTCCTTCCAACGGGAAACAAGAAACTGCTGCATTATCTGTCATACAGAAACCTGGCTATCTGCGGAGGTACCAGACACAGCTGCTGAACTTTCGGGGTTCTCCTTGCACCGCGCGGATAGAATGAAAGAACTCACAGGGAAAAGCAAAGGAGGAGGTGTTTGTTTCTTTATTAACAACTTATTGTGTGATGAGAGAAACATACACCCAGTTAGATCATTTTGTTCTCCTGATCTGGAATACCTTATGCTTCGGTGTCGACCATACTGGCTACCAAGGGAATTTACATCGGTCATTATTACGGCTGTTTACATCCACCCTCAAGCCAACACAGAGCAGGCGCTCAGAGAACTGTATGGGAGCATAAACGAGCAGGAAACCGCACACCCGGAGGCAGCGTTTATTGTTACAGGGGACTTTAACAACGCCAATCTCAGGAAAATCGCTCCAAAATACTTTCAACATATCACCACAAACACGCGTGGCGATCGTATTTTTGACCATTGCTACTCTCCGTTCCGGGATGCTTACAAATCCCTCCCCCGCCCACCATTTGGCAAATCAGATCACTCTTCTGTTCTGCTCTTGCCTGCTTACAGGCAGAAACTGAAACGGGAACCACCCACCCTCAGGACGTTTCAGAGCTGGTCAGACCAATCGGATTCCATACTTCAAGACTGTTTTGATGACGTTGACTGGGAGATGTTCCGGGCAGCTTCTGATGACGACATCGAAGTGTACTCAGACACAGTTACGTGCTTCATCAGAAAGTGCATAGAAGACGTGGTCCCAACAAAAACTGTCCGCATCTACCCCAACCAAAAACCATGGATCAACGGCGAAGTTCGAACAGCCCTATCAGTGCGAACTTCCGCCTATAAATCCAGAAATGCTGAGGAACAAAAACAAGCAAACTACAACCTCAGGAAAACGATCAAAGCAGCAAAACGTCAATACAAAGACAAGATAGAGGGTCAATTTAACACCAATAACGCAAGGAGCATGTGGCAGGGACTTAATTACATCACGGACTTTAAAAGCAACAAATCCACCACTGTGAACATTGCCGCGTCTCTCCCGGACGAGCTCAACTCGTTCTATGCCCGCTTTGAAGCCCAGGACAGCGCACACACAGCGCGCTCCCGCGGCCGATACAGAAACCGCCAGCACACTCACTGTTTCTGTAGCGGATGTAACGAGATCTTTCCGTCGCGTGAACATCCGAAAAGCTACGGGCCCAGATGGCATCCCTGGACTTGTACTTAAAGCATGCTCACACCAGCTAGCGGGGGTTTTCACGGACATCTTTAACCTCTCGCTCTCTCGGTCTGTGGTTCCCACATGCTTTAAGACAGCTACTATTGTGCCAATACCGAAATCAGCTAAAACCACATGCTTGAATGACTGGCGTCCGGTTGCACTGACACCCATCTTCAGCAAGTGCTTTGAGAAGCTGATTAAAAATCACATCTGCTCTGTACTGCCCGCGAACACTGACCCTCTGCAATTTGCATACAGAAACAACCGCTCCACTGATGATGCAATTGCTTTCACCTTGCACACTGCTCTGTCTCACCTGGAAAACAAAAACACATATGTGAGAATGCTGTTTGTGGACTACAGCTCAGCATTCAACACCATAGTGCCTGCCAAGCTGGTGGTGAAGCTCCAGGCTCTGGGCCTACACAGCTCTCTGTGCAACTGGATCCTGGACTTCCTGTCAAGCAGACGCCAGGTGGTCAGAATGAACAACATCACCTCATCCACACTGATCCTCAACACTGGTGCTCCACAGGGCTGTGTTCTCAGCCCACTCCTGTACTCCCTGTACACACATGACTGTACATCCAAACACAGCTCCAACGTCATCGTTAAATTTGCTGATGACACAACGGTGGTGGGCCTAATCACAGATAATGATGAGACGGCCTACAGAGAGGAGGTGCACACTCTGACGCAGTGGTGTCAGGAAAACCACCTCTCACTCAACATCAGCAAAACCAAGGAGCTGGTGGTGGATTTCAGGAGAGAGAAGAATGAACACACTCCCATAACCATCAACGGGACACCAGTAGAGAGAGTCAGCACTTTCAAGTTTCTTGGAGTACACATTGCTGAGGATCTGACATGGACTGCTCACACAGACGCAGTGCTGAGGAAGGCACAACAACGCCTCTTCTTCCTCAGGCGCCTCAGGAGGTTTGGAATGAGCCCCCACATCCTCTGCTCGTTCTACACCTGCACTGTGGAGAGCATCCTCACTGGCTGCATCACCACCTGGTACGAGAACAGCACCAGCAGCAATCGCAAAGGTCTACATAGGATTGTGCGAACTGCTGGATGTGTAGTAGGAGGTGAGCTTCCCTCCCTCCAGGACATCTACACCAGGAGGTGCATGAGGAAAGCCAAGAGAATCATCAGCGACTCCAGCCACCCAAGCCATAGACTTTTCTCTCTGCTACCCTCAGGCAGACGGTTCCGCAGCATTCGGTCACGCACCAGCCGACTGAAGAAAAGTTTCTTCCCTCAGACTATCAGGCTGATTAAAACTTAACACACCCCACACAAACTCTCCCATACCCCACACTGCACACCATAAAGATGTAGCATGCACTGCACTTTAACCAATCCATACTTAAACAATACTGCCTACAACTATGTGTACACCTATCCATCGTACGCATCACTGTCACATTGCCAAATTTACACAGTTTTGTTTCTTTCTTGTGAGTATGTTGTTGTATTTTGCACTGGCTGTATTTTACACTGTCGTTGTATTTGCACTGTCTGTATTTTACACTGTCACTGTATTTGCACTGTCTGTATTTTGCACTGTCTGTATTTTGCACTGTTGTTGTATTTGCACTGTCTGTTTTTTTTGCACTGTCGTTGTATTTGCACTATCTGTATTTTCCACTGTCTGGAGCCAGCACCTAAGCTTTTCACTCATCATAGCACACGTGCTGCTGATGATGTGACAATAAAAGTGATTTGATTTGATTTGATTTGTATATGAATAAGACTCAAATTACTTAGTAGTCATGTTGGCAATAACAGTGCACTCTGGAGGGCTGTTCTGGTGTAAACTATGGCAATATTTTTGCTGTTTGTACTGTAATTAATTGCCAGATCTTGTCATTCTGATACAGAAAGGAAAAGAGTCGCTTTTTACTTTTTTACTTTTGTACATTTTTCAGACGGTACTTCTTTACTTTTACTTAAGTACAAAAGTGTAGTCAGTACTTCTACTTTCACCAGAGTCGTTTTAAACATGAGTATCTGTACTTCTACTTAAGTAAAGGATGTGTGTACTTTTGCCATCTCTGCATTTTGTCATGATCATGTGACCTTCCCGTGTCATGAATTCTCTCGCAGTGCATCATGGGATAGCATAGAGTCCATTGGATGTGCACTTCAGAATTTCACCAGAAGTAGTAGGTTATGGGGGCACTTCTCGCATGCTGTTTTTCCAATTCTATGAATTCAGACCGACTACTCGTCTTGCATACTGTTTTTAGTGTACTATATAGTATGGAAGTATGCAATTTCGGACGCAGCCTATAGTTCAAATATGCTATATACTATGAAAAAAGCTGCATTCCACACAATTGATTTGTATTGGGACAACATGAATGAATTGAGTTAACTTATTAGTTTTCACACATTTAAGTGGATTGAACATGAAACAATAATGTTGTCCCCTCAAAAAACAAAAAAATTGTGTTGTTTCAGCTCAATTTAAAAAAGTAGTTTGAATGTCAGTTTTGAGTGTGGAATTTATAAATTACTGAAGTATTTTATCATGTGGGACTTTTTTTTTTCAAAATGAAAATATGTAGGATTTGTTCTTGAGCTCCTCTTTTATGTGCCTTTACATTATATTTTAATTTAAGCCTCAGTTTTATCCTGAAGTAGCTCCAGACTTTCTCCATGAAAACAGCTCATCAAATTATGTACTATTTAAAAACTATTTATATGCAGTGAAAGCAGATTTGACTTTAGTCCAGGACTAGGCTTAATCTTCGTCTAGAAAACCATTTTAAATTTGGAGAATGTAAAGTCATGATCATGATGAACTCAAAATAGTCATAAACATAGATTGCAATAGTCCAGAACAAAAGGTCAAGAGCCCCAAACTGCAAGAAATACATTTAGAATGATAAAATATAAACAAGAATTGCAACATATAAACTCAGATGTTTTTTTTTACATGGTCTAGAGTTATTATTTGGAAGAATGATGGAAACCTGTAGCCATTGACTTCTATAGTAGGAAAAACAAATATCATGGATGTCAGTGGCTACAGGTTTCCATCATTCTTCCAAATATCTTCTTTTGTGTTCAACGGAATAAAGAAACTAATAAAGGTTTGGAACCACTTGAGGGTGAGTAAACATTGAGTATTTTTTTTTTTGAGAGAACCATCCCATTTAATATCTTATAATAACTTTCTAATTATAACTTTTAATAATTCAATTTTAGCAGTTCATTATTTTAGTTTAATCTACTCAGAATTCTGACAAAAAAACTTTTAATTTTAGGCTTTAAACAAAAGATTAAATAAAAAAAAACTCCTTAAGAAAGAAGCATTACATTGTATTTGCAGAGGTGACACAGCAAATGGCTGGCATTAGTGAAACTCATTAAGAGATGGATGTTTCTCCATACTCCAATCTCAGAGGAGTAGTTAAGTTAGGAAAGAGCGGAGATTGAGGTGGGGAATTCTTGCCAAAGCCGTCCAAATCAGGAAAAGGTGCCGACCTGCTGGAGAAAGATCCCAAACGAGGATCCTGACAGCACCCAGCGGATGCGCAGTTCAGTAATGAGCTTTGTTCTCCAGGGAGGAACCTTCTCTATTAATGAATATGGTCTGCTATAAAAAGAGCCAGGCTCATGGAGAGGAGAGGGCAGGTCAGTCCAGGGTGTCTGTTGCATATTTTGGGGGAAGCGTTGTTATCATTGTGGGGCAAAAAGAAGTGGATGCCAAGGTCATCTAGCATTCAGGACTTTTAAAATATTTTACACCAGTATTATTGTCTACAATAGCCGACCACTATTGTTCCACAGTAATGAATTTTTGTTATCTGACTTTTCTTATTCTTGTAATTAAGGACATTTGACACAATATACACTTCATGAAGAGCTATATAAATAACCTAAAAGTTACCTAGTTCATCTAAATATTTATTTAAAAAATCATCATTTACACACTCTTCACTTAAAAATCTTTGAGTTTTTTTCTTTTGTTGAACACAAAATAAGATAATTTGAAGAATGTTGAAAACCTGTAACCACTGACTTCTATAGTAGGCTAAATATTATTTTCCTAATGTGGAAGTCAAAGGTTATTGGTTTCACCCCTTTTTGTGTTCAACAGAAGAAAGAAACTCATAAAGGTTTGGAACTGGCGAGTAGATAAAACATTTGTCTATAAATGTCTATAAGCATTTTCTAGACTAGAGATACCCAAACTAGGGCCTGCAATTGGCCCATGGTAACTTTTGATTTGGCCCACCATCCAGTCGGAGAAGAAAGTGATGGGAAGGGGGGGGGTGCCTTTAACTGAGATCTTCATTTTAAGTATAGCATAACCTTGTTTTGATAGTTTTATTGCTGAGCTACAAAAAGCAAGCTAAAATAAAATGTTGTACATGAATCTGATTTGCAAAAATACTGTCACTCTACTGACCGATAACAATGCAGAAGCCATCAGAGAGACATCAAATCAAGGCATTAACCTCCATTCTGTTATAAATGGGATTGTTTTTGTCTTTACTTATATAAAATATATACTGCATAAGTTAATATAAAGCAATGTTTAGTTATTTTAAAATAGTAATTAATTACCCATGGCAGTTTTAATGTAATACAGTTACATTTGTTTACAGTATATTTACAGTACCTTTAGCCCATAGCCCTCAGTCAAGTTTGTTTTTTGGCCCTTTGTAAGATCAAGTTTGGGCACCCCCGTACCAGACAATTAAAAAAAATATCAACACATGCTCATTGTGAAAATGGACCTCGCATACATTTCTGGAGAGCACTTGTTATGTAGCCAGAGTTACACATGGCTGCATTTCATCTTTAAAACGAACGCTAAAAGGGCAGTATGACGTCGCCGATTGCTTATGCTTTTTTCCGCCCTACCAGCGGACCACTTACCTCAGTGTGGGTGGCTTTTCCGCTGTTACAAGTGTAGGAGATCAACCTACGTTATAATAAGATCGATCAGGGATTGATTAGCTCATATCAATGAATCGGATCCTGAAGATTCGAATCATTGATTAGACTCAGATTGAATCAGATTAAAAAAGAATCACACTTTATCTACCGTTTGTCCCGCAAAGATAAGACATGGTATTTTACTGATCTTGTTTATATTATTTCCGTGGCCAACGATAATAACATAACACAGAATCGGGTTAACTTTTAGCAAGGGAACAAAATCTACAGCTTGAGGCAATGACTTAGAAGCACCTAAACAAGAACACAGTTCTTACAAAAGAAGAACAAAGATTTATTGAGCTACACTACGAGACATGAAACTAACTACGTAATAAATAAACAACAAACAAACGCACACACACATTCACACATACACACAGAGGCAGTTCAGAGGATGCAAAATGAGTAGACAACCGTCCCAAATTAATTCTAGTACTTCTTACTAGATCTTAAAATCACACCTGAGAAACCACAAAAGCAGAGATTTGACTTATCTTTAACTGCTTAAGATCATATGCACCAGATCATCAAGAGACAACATTTGTTCGTGTTACTTGCGAATTTGTTGAAGTCTTCTTGACTGGAATTTGCCTCGCCAGGCTGGCCTGAGGAAACACGTGGCGCTCCTGATAGGGTGGCTTCTGTGACGTCTATGGGATTCCCACTCGTGAGTGGAGTTGTCCTGGGTTACCGGAGTAACGAATTGCTGAAAGTCAGTTCACGGAAGTTAGTTCAGTATCAGGGGGTCCCGAAACTCAAGAGGTTTGCATGGAGAGTTCGTAGTGACCCAATCGTGTGGCGGCGCGGTGTCCGGGCAGGCGACAGGGGGCAGAGAGCAACAGCTAGTGAGTCAGCTATTTCAAAAAGTAACGTTTTTAGGGCTGCAGCGAGTTTTTAAGGAACCCATATTGATCCTTCCCCTTCCAATGATCAGTTGCCATGGAGGGCGGGGCCATCTCTGTACATCTGCGGCCAGAGTATTGGGGGAAGAGAGTCAAATGAATTGGCCCCCCTGTTATCCTGATGGTATAAGCCCTGGAGCGAATTCAATGAATGAGACAATTTGCGCTCAAAATTTCCAAGCCTGATTCGACATGGTTTTTGATTTCTGCAACATCCTTTGCATTGAGTTCCAACACAAGTTTGTCCACTGGCTTGCCTTGTACATTGGCAGCACAGGTGTAAAATATATTGTAAAAAATATACATGTATGTATACTTAAAATAATTGTTTAAGTAGAACAAAAACAAAATGCAAAAATGCATTTAGTTACAGTTGAGTTCCCCCTTCCCTATCCTCACAGTGGTTTGGCCCACTGCCTGCTTTCCCAATTCATCTCAGCTACTCTACACATAAGAGTCACTCCAGTAAGTAGAGTAAGTATTCCCTTTAAATAAGCCGATTCTCTTTATTGTAGTTGATGCAATAAAAAAAACCAAGCAAATAACAGGGTGAGAATGTGGTAAGATCTGACACTGTGATAAAAATCAGGCGGATAATTTTATTTTTCTAGATTGCTTTTGAAAACACTGTCAGTTGGGTTTAGGGAAGTGGGTCAGTCAGTCGGCAGTGACCTCTGGTGGATTTACGTAAGAACAGCAGGTGCGAATGGCACTCTGAAGTAAATTTAGGATCTGAAAAAAAAAGTACACACCGGTTTCTGGTGGATTTACTAAAATAAAAACTGCAAAAAAACCAAAAAAACGTATGCCTGTTGGGTAAGTAAAATAAGTTTGGTTTCAATTTGAAATAAGTTTATTTTATTAGCCCCCCTGGCAGATTATTAATTAATTTAATTTTGACATATTTCTGAAAAACAAAACAATAAATTTTTTTACTTGTCTAGAAGAATGCTTCTTCATTTAGAAATGTTTCGATATTTGAACTAGAAACAAAACCTCAAAGTAAGAATGGCTTTTATTTTGCAGTGTAATATTTCCCTCCATCCTGAACACCCAGAGTCAGACTTAGTTTTATAGCCCTTTTAAATAGCATTTAGGGCAATGTGCCAACCTTCTGTCTTATATTAATAACCTCTCTCGGTTCAGCCTGACGTTGTGAGGATTTACTGGTTTATCCCTCAGTTTGACTGCAAGCATTGTGTGGATGTGAATGCATCCAAAACACTCTAGTTTTCCAAATAAAACGTCTTTGAACGTGTAAATAAACCTAGCTCTAAGGACGTCTCGGTTTGTGTATGCATTGATGCGGCGACTGGATTCGTGTGTTTGCTATCTTTGCCCTGCTGTGCTGTTGTCCTCATGACACACATAACTGTCAGCTGCGATTGTGTTTCCAGTGAACTGGCAGTCGACACAAGCCCTGGAATACCCCTGCATTTGCTATTACGCATTTCTAGAGGAGAAGAGCAGATGAGGAAGATAAAAACGAGAACAAGAAAAAAAAATCGAGAGAGGAAGTGACACTAGCAGGTGTGCGGGCCTAACATTTGTATTTTTTTTTTTGCTTTGATTTCCATAATTGCCTAAACTTAACTTTTTTTAAAATGAAAATATCTTAGAACAGTGTTATATATTTTGCAGACTTATGTATCCCAAAAGTTTCAAAGAAATTCAGCTATTTCAGCTACACTCTCAGAATTAATGCTACAAAGGGCGGTACCTTTTCAAAAGATACATTTTTGTCCTTAACAGATCCTTAAAGCTACATATTAATACCTAAAATTATCAATGTGTACCTCATAGTACCTTAAAAGGTACAAAAGTGTAATCTAAAAAGGTACTAATGTTCATCTGTACAGTACAAAAGTGTATAGTGACATTGACAGTGTGGCCATGCTAATGATGTCATAAACCCTCATTTTTCATTTATGTAAAACCTGAAAACACCAAAGATGCTTTAATATGTGTTGTATTTTATTAGATATTTAGATAGGAATTTATAATAAAACAGCGCTTCTCCATGTGATCCTGAGTAAAAAAAAACGGAAATGGTTGACTGTGTCATAATAAAAGCTCTGCTGCATTTATGTTGTATCTTGTTTGTCTCGTCAGCAATTGCTTTAGTATCTCATTTCTCTTCGACAGCTTTCAGTCTGATTTTGCTTCATAGCCTACTACCATGATCATACTGTAAGTCAGGGTTTCTGCAGGCTCTTAAAAAGTCTTAAAAAGTCAAAAATTAATAACATCGAAATTTAAGGCCTAAAAAGTCTTAAATTCACTGTTCTAGGTCTTAAATATTTTTGCACAGGTCTTAATTTTCCGATGTCCATGTAACACTATATCCAATGCTAATTTAAATTTTTTGTTGTTGTTGCTTGGTTTTCGTGGTGTTGTAGTTCTTCATTTCACTAGTCCAATTGTAATTTGTGGTATTACAACTACAAATGAGGCCGACATGCAATAGCCAATCAGCTCTCTGCTATTGAACTCCGTGCGCGGCGAATGTGATGTCATCGCTGTGTTTGTGGACGTTCGCTTTGGGTGCGCGCGACATGGTTTCGGCTGGCGGAGCTCATGTAATGTTTTGAGACTCAAGTGAACAGTTCGCACGGCGCCGCATTTGATTTGAGTTCAATATGAAACACTTTGAAGAGATTTTGTCTGAAACGGGTATGTCTGTACACACATCTTCTTTATGATCCGTCCATGCGTGATCACATATTGTATGTTTTTGTTTTTATTCTTGCCATAATAAAAAATATAATTGTAGAGCAACCCAAGTTCTGTTGCCATTAATATTTAACTTTAATAGGTAGAACTGTCAGAGATATGAACAAAAGCAAGTGATGCATCATTTAGAACGGTCTTAAAAAGTCTTAAATTTGACATTACGATATCTGCAGTAACCCTGGTAAGTGTTGAATACTTTAGCTTAACCACCAATTTGAGTCCTTGATTTCTGGAGTTTTGTTGGATGTAATGAAAACCACAACTCTCATAATTCCACACTCACAGCATCATCAAACTATGCCTTTGTTTGTTGTGAATACATGCCCTCTAGTGGCGAAAATTATATATTGTGCTTTTAACCAGTATTCTCAAATATGAGCCTTGTGTATTCAGATTTGCTGTCAAGGTTTGTGTCATGCTGGTAGACACGGAAAGTCAGCTTTATTCAAAAACAAATCAAAGTGAGGAAGTGGGAGAGTGGTATCAGTGCTGTTAGTGATCTTCAACAGCTAGTAATGTAAACATCTGATGTTAGCGATCTCACATATAGTTCATTCTTGGAACATCAACAGGTGAGTATACAGACACAGTTCATCAGGTTAATGGTAGATCTTGTAGTAAAACACCATATGACAGTAATCACTGTCACAAAGATATACACAGGAGACCCAAATGCGAGTGAAAACAAAATGATTTATAAAAAAAGAGTCACAACTGGTATAGATCTCACCAGATATAGTGTAGGGCAAGGATGCTCACACCAGAATATGACACGCCAAACAGCGGTAAAGGTTCATCAGTGAATCAACGTCGTATAGCAATCTCTCATGGATATCTCACCAGATATTGAGGGAAGGGAAAGGTAGCACTATGGAGCAGCTCGAGGAAATCGTCAAGTTTACCCACGGTAAAGTTCATTAGAAAAGCAGGTTTGGAGTGAAGTCTCTCACAGATAATGTTGACTTCAGAGCAGGCAGTAGTAACAAAGAAACGGAGACGTGCAGAAGGTCCACATGAAACAGGCTAAGTCAGAGAGCCTCCACCACAGCGAGCGAGAGAGTCTAACAGAAGCAGACACAGGAGTGCACAACAACGAACTGATAATGCTAACTACAAAACACTGAACATATATTGCGCGCGGAACGCGCATCAGCTGTGACTGATAACAAACACCTGTGCGTTGAGAGTAGTGACAAAACATGTGACCACCCAGCTGATGAACGTAAACACACATACACAACGCGGTGAAGAACCCAAACAAGACACACATGCGCACACACACACACACACACACACACACACACACATGAAAAACAGAAAGTCCCACAAACGTGACAATCACTTCCCTTGATCAGTGTGAAGGATCTGAAGGCACATAAGGAACATCCATGGAAGAAGAGAAGACGAAGGAGTGCAGGTGAGGACAACCATCCAACTTCAATACCGGCCAACGAATGTAAGGATAAGGTGAGCTTTTATAGTGTCCTTGATGTTGGGGAACAGGTGCAGGTGATTAGAAGGCCGGTGAGGGTTTACTGGATTGTTTGTGAGGGAGAGCTGAGATTGGCTGAGCAGGAACGAGCCGGGGTTGTGACAGTTTGATGATTGCTACGCACACATTGCTTTTCCTCATTTGTAAACATATACATTTGTCCATTAATTCCAATGCCTTTATTATATATATATATATATATATATATATATATATATATATATATATATAGTATTTCTAAAGTGTTATTTTTAAAATCTGTTTCCTTATTAATATAGTATATATAGTATAATTAAAGAACATCCTCAATGCAAAACCACCAATTACCATTTATAGAAACTAAACTACAAAACTGCATCCCTCAGAAATGATTCTGCTTAGTATAGCAACCACATTCTGATAAACAAAAGTACAAAACCTGTCTCTGGGGTGGTACCTTTCCAAAAGGTATAATTTTGTACCCTAAAAATACAATTTTGTTTAGGGTACAAAGTTTAGGGTACAATTTTGTACCTTGAAGGTGCATATGTGGCCCTATAAGGTACAAAAGTGTACTTTTTGAAGTACCACCCCAGTGACAAGTTTTGTACCTTTATTTATGAGAGTGCACAATGTCATACTATACTAACCAGTGATTTTTAGTGCACTTATTTTGATGTTCCCCACACAAAGATTCTGTATTACTTCCGAATAGCTGGAAATGAAGTCTAATTGGAAAAGTGAGTGAACGACAGAATTTTTTGACATTTACAGGTGTACAGCTTACAATCTGCACATCCTCCTTCAGCACACACAGGCACTTGACACAAATATTTGTCTAATAGTAACCAAGTGTTCTGAGCTTTGCACTGTCCATGAGTAAGTCATAACCTTTATTTCCTCCAGGGGTCTTCTGTCTGTGTCTGAATACTCTGACCCATTTATGTGTCACCAGGACTCACATTAGCTGAGATCTGCATGTGTACATATAAGCTCTGGTCTCCATTTGTGGGTGCTAAACTAACATGGAAAAACAGAAAAAACATTTGCAATACAGGGTTGAGATTATCATCATGATTAAGATACAATCTTTGCTATAGATATAAAACAGATTTATAATTGCTTTTTATGTCCAATCTACTACATAAAACCACCAAACACTTGTAGCCCAGCTCTCTCTGAACCAAATATCATTTATAGACACTGAGTCACACAAATGCATCATTTACAAAATGTCTTGACAGAGTTGTCATGACATCACCACCACCAAGCTGCATAAACCGTCACGTTTACATGTTAACATGTTTATCAAGTTTTGTTAAATGAAAACACATCACAACCAAACTTAATTATAAAATGAGAGAGACCAGACTTGATTACAAACAAGCGATCCTAATAAAGAGAACATGCTGCCGGGAAACAGAATAAAAGAAAAACTAATGACAACAGAACTGGCACTTTATAACATTTTAATGTAAGCGAGAATTAGCTGTTTTTTATCAATGTTTTAGCACATTGCTAGCATGTTTTCACTTGTTGTTAGCATGTGTAGCATGTTTAAAAGGTTGTTAGCTTGTTTAGTATTTTGCTAGTGTGAGTGTATTCTGCTAACAAGAGTTTGCCTTTTGCTAACATGATTCTA
The DNA here is from genome assembly GCA_903798205.1 of Danio tinwini. Lineage (NCBI taxonomy): Eukaryota > Metazoa > Chordata > Actinopteri > Cypriniformes > Danionidae > Danio > Danio tinwini. The sequence continues at coordinate 1,302,428 of CAIGQZ010006767.1, forward strand.
ACATGGTTAGTACATACGCGTATGAATTTGCATGTTGATTTAGCGTGATTTGACATTTTCCCGGCATGTTTTAATACATGGATAATGTTTTAACATGTTGCTAATATAAATTATCATGTTGCTAATGTGTTTCTTAGCAAATGTTATTGTTTGAAAGTTTTGAAGTAAAAGTCTATCTAATTTTTCATTGTTTAAAAAATCATTTGTGATGAAAATCCTAAGTCTGATCAGTTTATCTTTAAACTCACCTGAAAAAATACTACAGTACACCCTGCTGAAAAATCTAGCTTAAACCAGCTGGTTGGCTGGTTTTAGCTGGTCGGCCAGCCTGGTTTTAGAGGGGTTTTGGCCATTTCCAGGCTGGTTTCCAGCCATTTTCATCCTGGTCTTAGCTGGTCAGGCTGAAAAATGACCAGCTAAAAACATCTTGACCAGCCAAAACCAGCTATGTCCAGCTTAAACCAGGCTGGTCAAGCTGGTCTACTCCCAGCCTTGACCAGCTAAGACCAAGCTGAAAATGACTGGAAACCAGCCTGGAAATGGCCAAAACCCCTCTAAAACCAGGCTAGTCGACCAGCTAAAACCAGCCAACCAGCTAAGGCTGGTTTAAGCTGGATTTTTCAACAGGGCAGTATATTATACTGTATATATTTTAGTATTTACAACTTTTTGTTAACGCATGCTACACCATGAATGGGTGTTATCAGTGGTTATCAGCTGATAGATATGGACCAGTATTGGCCTTCTGCTCTTACTAGTGGCTCAGAAAGCTGTTATCATCCATCCACATGGTTAATTAGCTATACTAATAGAGAAGACTCCAGATCCAGATCTGTTTTTACATTACTGTGATGGTTGGGTTTAGGGTGGGTGTAGGGGTAGACGTTAATAAAGTACAATTAATGGGAAATTTTATAAATAATATAAATAATTCTCGTGGTTAATCAGCTACAGTAAATCCTGAAAGTATTCGTTGCGCTTCACTTTTTCCACATTTTTTTATATGTTACAGCCTTGTTTTAAAATGGATTAAATTCATTTATTTCCTCAACATTCTACACACAATACCCCATAATGACAATGTGAAAAAAGATTTGTTTAAATTGTTGCAAATGTATTAAAAATAAAAAACTTGAAAAATCTCATGTACAGAAGTATTCACAGTCTTTGCTCAATACTTTGTTGATGCACCTTTGGCAGCAATTACAGCCTCAAGTCTTTTTGAATATGATGCCCCAAGCTTGGCACACCTGTGTTAGGGATTTTTTGTCCATTCCTCTTTGCAGTACCTCTCAAGCTCTATCAGATTGGATGGGAAGTGATGGTGTACAGCTATTTTCAGATCTCTCGAGAGATGTTCAATAGGATTTAGGTCTGGGCTCTGGCTGGGCCACTCAAGGACATTCACCGAGTTGTTGTGAAGCCACTCTATTGATATTTTGGCGGTGTGCTTTGGGTCATTGTCCTGCTGGAAGATGAATCGTCGCCCCAATCTGAGGTCAAGAGCACTCTGAAGCAGGCTTTCATTTTGGATGTCTCTGTACTGTACATTGCTGCATTCATCTTTCCCTCTATCCTAACTAGTCTTCCAGTTTCTGCTGCTGAAACACATCCCCACAGCATGGTGCTGCCACCACCATGCTTCACTGTAGGGATGGTATTAGCCTGGAGATGAGCGATGCCTGGTTTTCTCCAAACGTAATGCCTGGCATTCATTCCAAAGAGTTCAAATTTAGTCTCATCAGACCAGAGAATTTTGTTTCTTATGGTCTGAGAGTCCTTCAGATGCCTTTTGGCAAATTCCAGGCGAGAAGTGACTTCCTTCTGACCACTCTACCATACAGGCATGATTGGTGGATTGCTGGACAGATGGTTGTCCTACTGTAAGGTTCTTCTCTCTCCACAGAAAAATGCTGGAGCTCAGACAGAGTGACCATTGGGTTATTGATTCACCTTGACTAAGGCCCTTCTCTCCCGATCACTCAGCTTAGATGAGTCCTGGTGGTTCCAAACATCTTCCACTTATGGATGATGGAGGCCACTGTGTTCATTGGAACACAGAGCAGAGCAGCAGAGGTTTTTCTGTAACCTTCCCCAGCCTTGTGCCTCGAGACAATCCTTTCTCTGAGGTCTACAGAAAATTCCTTTGTCTTCATGCTTGGTTTGTGCTTTGACATGCACCGTCAACCCTGGGACCTTATATAGACAGGTGTATGCCTTTTCAAATCATGTCCAATCAACTGAATTGACCACAGGTGAATTCCAATAAAGCTGCTGAAACATCTCAAGAATGATCAGTGGAAACAGAATGTACCTGAGCTCAATTTAGAGCTTGACGGCAAAGACTGTCAATACTGATGTACATGTGATTTTTCAGGTTTTTTATTTTGAATAAATTTGCAACAATTTCAACAAATCTTTTTTCACATTGTCATTATAGGGTATTTTGTGTAGAATTTTAAGGAAATAAATGAATTTAATCCATTTTGGAATAAGGCTGTAACAATAAAAAAAATGTGGAAAAAGTGAAGCGCTATGAATACTTTCCGGACGCACTCTATACTAATAGAGAAGACTCCAGATCCACATCTGTTTTTACATTACTGTGATGGTTGAGTTTAATAAAATACAATTAATGGGAAAATTAATAAATAATATCAATAATTCTCTGTAACTTCTGGCCACAGCTGTATGTGATCTATAGCTGATTGAACATGTGAATGGATGATAACAGCCTTTTGAGCATACTGGTAGGCACAGAAGGCCCCTACTGGCCCATATCTATCAGCTGATAACCACTGAAAACGCCCATTCAATCAAGCGATAGCATTCGAATAAGTTATAGTGGTATAAATACTAAAGTATACTTAATATTTTTACTACAGTCCACTGTGGTGTATTGTAGTGTAGTATACTCTATATTGGCAGAAAAACTACGGTATTAGTATAGTTGAGCAACTATAGATTTACTACATCAGAATGAAAGCACTAAAACACCATAGTATTTATCAATAAATGACTATAGTTTTTTTTTTCATGTGGCTTTTGCACACACAGAGTATCCTGTTGGACTGAACCATGTTTGGTGTAGCTTGAAAATCTAGGATGAGATAATACATCAACTTTTGTCTATTAAAGTTTCAAGCTACTTTCACATCTTAGAGATAAAGAAATGCATACTGCAGACCTTTCTGTACTGCTTCTGTCTGAAATCAATATGCCGTTTTCTAAGAAATTATTCGTTATTTCCTTTAAGGGTGCACATTTTTGTACAACAATCTTTGGAATAATTTTTACAGTTGTAAAAACACACAAATGGACTCAACATGCTTTTTGAATGGATTATGTGTGAGTTAGGTACTGAATATAGTTGTATCATCCCTACATTATTGCATTTCTAAGAAAAAAATGTGTGTGTGTGTGTGTAAACGAGATAGCGAATATACAACAAACAGCAATAAGACAAAGAGGACACCTACTTCACTCAAATGACCTTTAATGTTAGTATAAATACAAAGTTGACAGACTGCAGTGCAAGGACATGTGAGCCACACACACACATAAATGTCCAGCTACACACACACGCACGCACGCACGCACACACACGGCTCAGTTGTTCATTCTAAGTGGCTCTGCATCAAAGCAAAAGGGGCAGCCAGAAGAAAACTATTGATCTTGTCTGCCTGCGTCCTCCTCATTTGTGCTAATACAGGTGATGTTTCACACCAGAGTATGAAAATAAAACAGCAAAACAAATCAACAGAAAAAACTAAATCCATAAACATATTCTATTGTTTTTCTTTTAGTAAAAGATATAGATGTTACTTAATATAAGTTACTATAGTTTAATTGAATACACAGAGCTTCTTGCAGAGCTGAAAGAGCCCTAAATGTTCATAGGAGTTTCATGAGTTGGATTCCTAAACACCAAAGGTGTGTGAAACATGTACTTTTCCACATCACCAGCCAGTAAAGACACAAACCCCATGATGACATCAGATATCGTCTTCATAAATTCGAGATCATACATTCAGCATCTGCTTTGCAGCAAGGATGGACAAAAAGGTGGACTCAACAACCATTCGAGTTTAAAGGTTGACCATTTCAAGAAAATCAATAGTGACACTACAAAAAAACAAGGTATGGTTCACCCAAAACATATTTTTGTTATTATTAACTCTTAATCATCTTGTTTTAATCCAGTTTGATGGTTCAAACTTTAGCTGTGTTTCCATCTAAAGATGCACATTTTGTGCAAAACTGGAATATCGCATTAAACATTCGCAAATAAAGCAAAGTTTCTATCCATTCAATGGTTATAAAGAGAATAAAACCCTCACTGTGGTAGGAGAAGCCAAGGTGGGCCTTTTTTGGATATAATATACAAAATACGTATCATATTGGGGCAGCACAGTGGCACAGTGGGTAGCACAATCGCCTCATAGCAAGGAGGTTGCTGGTTTGAGCCCCGGCTGGGTCAGTTGGCATTTCTGTGTGGAGTTTGCATGTTCTCCCCGTGTTTGCGTGGGTTTCCTCCGGGTGCCCTACAAAGTCCAAAGACATGTGGTATAAAGTAGGTGAATTGGGTAAGCTAAATTGTCCGTAGTGTATGTGTGTGAATAAGTGTGTATGAATGTTTCCCAGTGATGGGTTGCAGCTGGAATATAATTATAATATGCTGTATAAGTTAGCGGTTCATTCCGCTGTGGTGAACCCAGATTAATAAAGGGACTAAGCCGAAAAGAAAATGAATGAATGAAATAAATGGCACCTATTTTACCCCTTTTTCAAGATTGTCTTTTGTGTCTCCAGAATGTGTCTGTAAAGTTTCAGCTCAAAATACCCATCAGATTATTTATTATACCTTTCAGAATATTGGAATTTTCTGCTCTGAACACAATGTTGCTGTTTTTGTGGATGGATATCCGTTGTGTAAATGTGTAAAATGAACCTGACTTAATGTCCACAATGCAGGATTGAAGCATCTTTTATAATTGTACAGAGACGCGGCTGTGGTTGTCACCGACTCGGTCCCAGTCATTCCCCTCACTGGCCAGCAGAGGTCACTCTCACCGGACTATTAAACACTACATCTCCCACAATCCTCCCCGGCTCACTGATTATGCTGCACCTGAGACTCATCACACACACACACATAAATACAGCATTCACCCTCACTCCGTTGCGAAGTCTTGTTCTGCCCTGCTGACATTTCTGAGCGTTCCATTACTCCTCGTTGTATTCACTGTTGCCAACCCGGACTGTCTTGACCCTGTATTGCCTGCCGCCTGCCCTTGATCCTTGCCTGCCTTACGACTACGATATTGCCTTGCCCTTGTGTCTACCTGGAAGCCCTATTACTCTTGTGAGTTCTGTCATCTACTTTTTGTGTGTTTGTAATTAGACTGTGTCTAATGAATGTGCTGCAAATGGATCCCTCGTTGTCAAAGTCCCCATTACAGTGGTGATGAATTACATAGATTTTACTGTCTTTATTACAAACATGCACTGCTTTAAAACATTTTAAACTTGTAAAACTGATCACATGTAATGATGACTGATGATCACACAGAGCTGAACAGATCTTTTAATCCCAGCTGCTTTGCGCACATCCTGTCTTGTTGACATGATTATATGCATTACTATGAAGACATGTTAATACGTGACTGTCAATCAATTTGGTGGGCGGGGAAAGCGCACTCCTACGTCATGTTGCGGTCGGCCTCAAAATGGGAGTGATTTTTGGATCCTATTTCAACACCAGGAAATTTAAAACAAGAAACTTATTGTCTTTATATCACCTCAATATGACTGTGGACACACAATACCTGCACACAGTTCTGTCCAAACAGCTTACAGAAGATGATTTTCATCATAGGTGCCCTTTAATTTCTACATGTCTAGAAAATGCTACTTGATTTAATATTTTTTTTTTTAGATATTTAGGCTAGAAACCATGTAGAAAAGCATTTTATTTGCATTTTATTTTATTGACTGAATATCCGCTTTGAATGATATTTGGCCATCTTGGGAGTTCTCTTTGGCTATTTGAACTTGCTGTAAAGGCCCACGAAACACCAAAACACATTTTTTGAGCTGTTGACAGTCATATATGTGTCCCATGCTGCTATAAACACTGTTAGGACACATACTGTATATTGCACTAAAAAGTGAAAATTGGTTGTTTTTTGTGTTATTTTGAGCAAATTTAATTTGAGTCTATCTGTGTCTGTTTGAGTGTGACCAGTAGTGTAGGGCCTGTAAATAGGTCAGGGGCCCCCTTGGGCCCCTGTATGATTGTGTGTGTCACCCCTTACACAATGAGCAGGCAGCTGTCTAAGAGATTCACATGAAATCCCTACTGAATGTGCAATTGTCAATGTACGCTGGCGCTTGCTTTTAAAGTATGAGCAGCTCAGATATGAATATCATTAAGTAAAGATTAAATTCTTGTGAATATTTCATGTTTTACTGCTTGCAAATTTTCCTCTCCAGTAACTTGAACATCATAAGAAGCCTCAAATGTACCGGTTTATTTTTCTTTTGAAAGGCAGACCATGTGTGTACAAAGGTCACAGCTTTTTGTACTCTGCGACTACATTATTGACTGATTATTTAGAGATATCTTTAGCCCTCCTTACTGCAATTCCAGTCTATTTTTACCATACAAACATTTTGTATTGTGTGTTGTGTCATGTCAAAAAGCAAATCTATATGCTCAAGTTAATATGCTAAAACGGACACTATTGTTATTGTTCGTATCAATGTGTTTAAGTCCCGAGGCAGCCTCCAAAACTCACTAAATAGTTGAACAATCCCAGACTGGACAGTCTGACCGATCAGAGCAGATTTGGTAATGTGGGATATAGATTGACTGGTGGTAGTAATATAGAAATGAACATTGAACATTATCACCTGTTCAAAAGATATTTCTTCCCAAGTTAAGTTTTTTTTTTCAACAAAAAGATTTAAATGCATGGAAATGCCATACTATAAGCCTCAAACATCATTGGTTTTTCCTTATATAAAACATAATTCCACAGAAAAATATGACAAACAGAGCATAACACTGACAACTCTGAACCATTTATACTCCACAATGTTTCCTAGTGAGATAACAACATGTGGTTTAACACAGCTTATAATATTTCCTATGTATGTGGGACTCTTATTTTGAAAAAGAGACTGAGCATCTCATCTAAGTCGAGCGCCCAGCTACAATTCAGCACACTGTTCATATTTCTGCCGCACCACAGAGCGCCATCTGAATAGTTTCATATTAAACAACATTTCAATGTGCGCGTTTGGTGTGTGATACTTACAACTGGCATGTGCGTGTCGTGGCGCTATGCTGAGCGGCACATCGGTGTGTGACCCCCTTTTGTTTAACTGTATCTTTTGCTAGTTTAATGTGTATATTGTGAAATTTGCCATATACATTTGTAATAAGGCAACAAGCACATCACTTTAATGTATGTTTTTACATTGTGTCTTATTTACCTTTTTATTGTGATTTTTCCAGAGTTAACAGATGGCAGAAAACTTCATAAAACAAAGTTTGGTCGGATTGGTTTGTTAATAGCCCGGCAATCTGTTTATCTGAAGGTTGATATTAAACCCACATCTATGTTAGTTCCTTTTGAAGAATTATAATTTAGCCTATATTTCATTCATAACACACAACTAGGGAGCAAACCTGGTTATTTTGGTTGCTTACATGTTGCTCACTCACTTCTAGCTAATGTGCCTTTCTTTATACATTGAAATGATTGTCATGTGACAATGAATGTACTCTATTTGTAAAATTGAAGTAGGATAATTTTTATGTGATGTTTTATAAACAAATTTCGGGAGAAGCACGATCAGTTTTGACAAGGCTTATTCATCATTGACAATCATTCTATAGCTCAAGACCAAACCCCTATAAATAGTCCAACAAAACATACCTCTGTTTTCTCTCGACTTCAGCTTCCTGCCACCACCCCAACTCCACTCTATTAAACTCAATACCTATTTAAATCTGAGGGGGGAGCATTCTAGAGCCGGGCTAGACACTGCGCTCTGACCCTATCTCTCTCTATCCTGATAAGGGGAATAACAATAAGTTAGGGTGTCTTTCCGAGGTCAGAGTCCTCTCCCCGGACAGCACTCCAAATATGCATATTCTATTCAGTTACATATCTGTGAGTGTGAACTCGTGAAGTGTGTATTTCAGAGCACATCAATGACTGACATGAGCTGCAGGAGCATCCGGAGCATCCTGACCCTTCCAAATAAGGTCAAAACAGACCGTTTCATTCTCGGGGCAATTCCCAGGGTTGTGAATGAACATGTAAAAGCATAACTAGACAATTTATTTTACCTTCTATGTTGACATCAGAAAACTACTTATCCATATTGTATCAGTGCATCCTATGGCACCTTTAAAATGTCTTCAGATACACAGATTCTGTGCTGTAACAGCAGAGTCACAAAGAGGGAGCGAGAAAAGAATAAGTAATAAATAAAAGTTTTCAGTCTGTCAGAGATGATAAAGGGCCCATCCGGCTCTGTTGTGTGTGTTTGGGAGCATCAGCATTCTCCTCCTGCTCTAAGCTGTTGTCATACTGCAGTCGAACCTCCACTGTGTTATAGGATGCCAAGAGCTCAAGAGGGGTTATCAGAGAGATGAGCCTCTTACACACACCGAGCAAGTGTTTGGCAAGAGAGGTGATCTGACTCCTCTACTTTTCCTAGTGCTCTGTCACACACCCCATAAAAATGATCAGTGGCCATATGTGCAGGACTAATGTGGGAGACATCGTTTCAGGATGGAAGAATTTTCCCCAAGTGATGTCATGTCATTTGACGATGCACTATATACAAGGTCACCTCAACATTATGAGAGCATATAGCAGCTGTCATGCTTTCCTCTGCTCTCTGATCTATATATTATGAAGAAAAAAAGGATGTGATCATTCTTAGTAAGAAAAAACTTTTTGTTTGAAGCACAAAGTTGAAATTGCGAGGACAAAATCTTAAGTTTGAAGAATTTGTATGTAAGAGCCCTGACAAACCAAACTGACTGAAGAACAAGAGCATCTGGGCTAAAACGTTACACTTGAACAAATCACAAAGATTACAGATAACAGCCAACTAAGCACAATCTGGAGCTTCATGAAAAAAAACTGGCTTGATCACTTTCTTCATTCCAGATGGCTCATGTTTTTATGAATATATTCATGAAATGAAACTTGTCAGGTAGGATGATGTAAAATTAGAGCAGGTGTATGTCTGTGCTGTCTTTTAACACGTTTGCTTTTCAAAGCCAATCAAAGTTTGCATTGACAGGACAGATAGATGCAAATTCAACCGATAAGAATATAGAAATACTCTTGATGCTTGAAAATATTCAAGAAAACACAGTTCTGTAGGCTTTGATTCTAACCACATTAGTTATCAAGCTAAATGGAGGACACCCAGCAGGCACAGAGAGGCACAGATCGACGTTGTACCCCAACGTCATAGGCGTTGCATTTTGTTTGGAAATGAAAATGGGCTTGACATCAGAACTCACTGTCAGGCCGATGTCAATGTCCAACGTTGCATTTTGGTTACTTTCCAATGCAACCTAAAAAAATAAAAAATAGTTTGATAATGTTACTGCTTGAAGTTGTGTGGAGTTACCAATATGACATATTGATTTTGGTTGCCATACCTCACAAATAAATGTCAGTATTTGACGTCAATATGTTGTTGGTTTAAGGTTCCAACATAACCTAAAATTAACCACATATGATTGTCATTACACATCGTATTTGGGCATCAAAATAACATTGTCCTTAGACGCTGGTGACCTAAATCTAACCTAATATTAACGTCTTATGACGTTGTGTGTCTGCTGGGTAGATTAATCATTGCTGTAGCAGGTTTCCCATAGTAATGTGAATTTGACAAGAAGGTGCACACCACTGTTTATAGGAAACATTTTCATGCTAGAATGCTTGTTTTTTAGCAATAAAATGAACCACCCCTTCGGAAAAAAAGGTTTGAGCTGGTTTAATTTCAGTGTGAACTGGAAGTTGCTGCAAACTTTTGTATCAGTGAATTATGTCCAACTGAAATTGAATATTAAGTGGGGGTGGGGTTTTATTTTTCTTTCACTCCCAGCAAGCTAAAGCTGCGGTCACACTAGAGTTTGAGTTTGTGAAATTCTGTCATATGGTGCTGCAAAAAGGGGCAGGATTAAACAAAATGATTAGACATAAAAAAAGCAAGCGATTGCTCCATGTTTTAAATTTCTGTTCAGAGAGTTTATGTTTTGATCCTGGATTGGTCTCACGCAGTCAAGTGATGCGATTTCGCAGGTCAGAGTTCACCAAGCTTGAACTTTGCATTGCAGCGAAATGCGAAAATTGACGCATGACCCTGCGTTTCCGGCCTGATGCATTGGCGTGCATATGAATGGAAGTCTATGGGAAGAAAAGTCAAGTGTGACCGCAGCTTAATGATTGGAGGGGTGTGGCTAAGCATATTTCTCCCAAGCCGTCAAACTGACATCATTAGAGATGGACTGCAATTTCAGAGCAGAAGCAAATGGTCGGATTTTGATTAAAGATCACTAAAACAAACTCAACTCATCAGTGGATCAACTGATATGTATTAAATGTTCTGACTAATAATGTTCATTCATTTATTTTTCTTCGGCTTAGTCTCTATTTCACAGCCATGCCACAGCGGAAATCCAGCATATGTTTTATGCAGCGGATAACCTTCCAGCTGAAACCCAGTATTGGGAAACACCTATACACACTCATTCTCACCCACTCATACACTACAACAATTTAGTTTCTCCAATTCACTTATAGTGCATGTTTTTGGACTGTGAGGGAAACCAGCGCAAACAGAGGAAACCCACATAAACAACATTTAAACTTCACACAGAAATGCCAACTGGCCCAGCCGGGACTCGAACCAGCGACCTTCTTGCTGTCAGGTGACAGTGCCATCCACTGAGCCACCGTGCTGCCAACTAATAATGTGTGCTAGCAAAATAAAAATTCTAAGTTTTGATTTCATTCAGACTTCCAGCTGGCTCTTAGCTGGTTGTGCTGCATTTGAGTAGGAACTAGTTAATTAGGACCAGGTCATGACAGGCTAAGGACCAGCTTAAACCAGCAGCTATGCCTAATTTGTCTATGCTTTGAATCCCCAAAAAAAGCAATTTGACCAAACGCATTAAGGCTACACTTAAACCAGAAAAGTTCATAATGTAGGCTGTGCACAAATTAATTTTAATGCTTACTAAGTCTGGGAATGGTCTCCTATGAACTGCATGTTGAAATTAGACTATCACTTAACTATAAACACAAAAGCCACACCACACAGATGGCTTTTAATTGGTTTATTCCATTAGCAAACACATAGCTATAATTGTTAAGTTCATTAAAGCTGTCAGCTTGCTTTTGTTTGCTTTTGCGGACCCTTTACATAAAGTTTAAAAAACAAAATTTAAGATCAACTTTTTGATCATCAAAGCATTCGCAAGTTATCATCTTTGGCAGGCCAGCCAGAGCAAACTGGGTCCTATGTACTCTGTTCCTCTTTTCTCTTCACTTCATGCACACTACAAAACATGAAGCTGACCATTGCCCATGGATGACTTTATGTTGACCTATGGCTGACTGATGGGGTGGGCCTCAATAGAGGTAAAAAAAAATCCTAAACTGTCTACACCCAGAAAATCCACAGTGCTCTTGAACTGAATGAAAGCATTGTGAGTTGAAGCAAGGGAAAGACGCTAAGCTTTGGTCCCCAGAGTAAACCTGTCATCCGCTCTGATTTAGTCCTCCTCTTCCTTAAGTCAAAGGAAGATGGCTTACAGCAGCCTTTATGCCATCGTCCTCACTAAACCAGCACTGCAGAGATACAAACTTGGAGGCACAGTCAGAACTGAGGTAAAACACAGCAGCCAACTGCAGAAAAGGTTAGAAAAAGTGAGACAGGAAAAGGGACAAGAACAGGGTAGAAGAGGAGGAAGATGAGAAAAGGACAATGAGACACAAGACTGATACTAAGGGCGTACTCACACAAGGCACAGTAGCATGATTGTCCCCCCTACCCTCTTTCCTGATGGCCTGCACTCTCACTGCATTTTGCCTTCCGAACCTGAGCAAGCTTATGTCATCTAGGATGCAGCTGTTCAGTTTAATAGAAACAAAGCGCTCTCGCTCAGCACAGTGGAGATAGCTGTAGTTATATTGTTTCAGTTGTTTGGGATGCAGTGTCACCCAGTCAAATCTTTTGTCGAACAGACCCACAACTTTTGATGCTCATAAACTATCATAAAAGTAGTCATGCTGCAGGTATTAGGAGGTTTGCTGAAGGTGCAGCTGACATGCAGCGAGGGGTTTGCGTCTTTAATAAACTACGACAGTTTGCATTCATTTAAAAGTAAAAATGAATAATAAATCCATATGAAACAGTTCCTTAAAAGTGATGGCACATCTTCAGTTTCACTCTCAGGCATGCTTTGTAATCCGAACCATGCTCTGACACACCTCCTCCAACCGGGACCAACTGAACCGCACTTGGGCCCTATTCTGAGCACTTATACTTGTCAAACGAACCAGGAAATGTGCCTGGACATGATTCGGATAGCATAGTGTGAGTGCACCCTAAATAAGAGAAGAGCAAAGAAGATGAGATGTAACTAAATTAAACAACTGGCAAGATGAGAGAAACTGAGACAGGATGAAGGACAAAAGAGGTTAGAAGAAAAGAGAAATGAAACAAATAGTGTAAAGAGACAAGAGTGAAACTAAACAAGACAAAAATAAATGAGAATTGAAGACAGATGAGAGGATACAAAGGGCAAGAAGAGGTTAAACAGTTTGATTGTTTAAAAGGAAAAGAAAGCAAGATGAAAGATGACAAATTATGGGATGAAAAATGGCTAGAACCGGTGCGAGATAAAAAAAGAAAAGTTGAGAAGTCAAGACCAAATGCCTTGGTATGCTTCAAATAAAATCGAAAAATGAACACAAATGATGTCATTTCATGTTCATACAATGGGTTATAGTTAGGGTTAGGCAGTGCTTAATTTGTGAATTGTGGGGTCCCAGAACAGATCAGGGTAACAAGCCCAGCATGTTACCCAAGGATGGAGAGGTGTTGTGGACGAAAGTGGGCGGGAAGTTGCGGAAGAAATCGAAAGTGAACAGCGGATGGGGGAGAAGGGTGGTTGAGGAGGTGGATTGGTAAAATTAAGCCCTTGGGTTAGGATTTGGAAAAGGTCACACACCATACGAGAATCCCACCTTGTTGTGCCATGTCTTTTCTATGAGTTTAACCACACCGGCGCCATCATTCGGTGTCTGTCTTTGGCAAATAAAAAATTATTTAGGAGAAGGCTGTTGACCAGATGTTTCGGGGTAATTGCGTTTCGGGGTACATACGAGCTGCATGTGTACAGCACAGGGGTGTCGGAAGGTTTAAAAACTGTATACCGTCACTCAGCCTTTTTGAAATTCTATTTGCCTTCAAATAAAGAATGAAAAGACCTTTGTTTAAAGTATACTGGAGCCTAAAAATTGACTAGACAAAAGAAGACAAAGATAGGGAAGAGAGGTGAAGACAAGTGATGAGACCAAAGGAGACCCAAATACAAGAGAAAAAAGAAGGAAAAGAGAAGACGAGGCAAAGATTAGAGTATGACATAAGATTTGATGTAACAAGACAAATGATGAGAAAATTAATATGAGAGACCAGTAACAATATGAGAAGCAGGAAGGAGCCAAAATGACACAGGATAGGACAAATGATATGAACAGAAAAGACAAAACAAGACTACAAGGAAGCGAGGAGACACGATGAAAAAGAGGAGACAGAATAAGAGATGAGATGAGACACGACAATAAAGAGAGAAGATGACACAAGACAAGTGATGAGAAAAGAATTGGAGATGGGTGGAGGCGAGGAGGAGACAAGATGGAACCAGATTATGACAACAGGAGACAAAATGAGACAAGAGGGAGAATAAATAAGAAAAGGTAGGGAAGACAATAGATGTGACCAAGAGAATAGGATAATTGAAATAATACAGTACTTTATAAAATAAATGGTAAGATGAGAAACAATGACAAAGACAAGAGGTGTAATGACACAAGGAAGAGAGGAAAACGAAAAAAAGAGTCTTAATGTCTCAGCTGGGGAAATTCTGCAGAGCTTTATGCATGATGGACAGAGCGTGACGGACACACCTCCGCAGGCAGAAAATTGATCCAGCAAATGTGAAATCTGACAGATTGTACAGTCCTGTGCTACTGCAAGTACAGCAAGACCTGCAGCACTGCCTTTAGTCCCAAGGCTGCCATCCAAATCAAACGTTTAAAATACGTAAATAAATAAAAGCAGGACCTTAAATGAATATTACTTTCTAAACTTTGTGCTAAAAGCAGAGCCAACGACCCTTAAATCAGCTACTTTCTGCAAACAAATCTTATTTTCTACTGATTCAATTCTACTGGGCCTTTACCCACATTTTAATATCAGTTATTGGCACATTAAGACAGTAGCTAAGAAACTTTGAGGGTGGGTCTCAAAACCTAGTGAACTGCCTGAATAGAATGCATCTACACTCTTAGAAAAAGTGTGTAAAAAGGTGTACCTGCTCCAGTGACATCAATTTTTTGGTACCTTAAGATTCTAGTATGAACCCACTTACTCACTTTCCTTTGAGTTGTATCCTTTTTTTCAAAGGATGCCAAAGCTGAATGAACTACCAATTACTTTGACACATTTTACTGGTGGATGCCCTTCCATCTACATCCTAGGCACGAGAGTGCAATAAAGATTCTGCATGTTCACTGTACCCCATGGTGCATACCATGCATGTAGCCAATGCCATCGTGGGCATTTATACTTCTGCATTCCGTTTGTGCTGCTCTGGCAACAATACTTCCAAAACACTAGTAGGCAGTGGGGTTTCTATGTTCGATTGTGTCAAGTTATTTTGACACACACCTGTCACCACTACCAAGTTGACTAATCACTGATCTTACTCTCTGCATCATTGAAATATGTAGTTACACCTTTTGAGAGGTGTGCATCAGGGTATGGCGAAGGGTATGCAAAAATGTGAAGGCTATGCTAGACATACTGTGTGCACTTAACTCAGAAATATAAACTCGCGCAACCCTCAGTGTTGAGAAACACCCGCACACTCTCCCATTTACGCACACACTCTCTTACTACAGACAATTTTCTTTACCCAATTCACCTATACCACATGTCTTTGAAGAAAGAAGTGGGAAGAAGCCCAATTGAACATGGAAAGAACACGCAAACTCCTCACGGAAAGTGTACCTAGGTGGTACTTGAACCAGTGACCTTCTATAGCAAGGGTGTCAAACTCAGTTCCTGGAGGGCCGCAGCTCTGCACAGTTTAGTTCCAACACATTTCCCTGTAGGTTTCAAACAAGCTAGGGTTGAAACTAGACTGTGCAGAGCCCCTCCACAAATTGAGTTTGACACCTGTGAGCTATAGTATTAACTCTGTTGGGCTAAATAATGCACCCATTGTCATTCTTAGGGTACTGCTACTGTGACAAGCTGTTGTACTTATATATGTACAATTGTGGTGCAGTTTTTCTTAGAATAATGTCTATATTTCTGTCTGGTGAGTTCATTAAGTTTTGAGCGTTATCTTCAAGCTTTGAATATCAGCCTTCCAATTATGAGTGTTCTTCTAGGAAGATGATGAATAATCAAACAGAACAGGATTTGTTTGCAAGTGCAAAAAAGTAGAAAATTAGGAAATTCTGGTGTCATTAACAATGTGTTCAATCAAGTTCACCTAAAACCCAAGGCAATTCCACTGGCTAAGACAATTTCAAATGGGTACTTGCTTTTAGATCTGTATTAGACATCCTAAAGAATCAATTGGTTTATGTAGTGCATGGGGTGTCAAACTCAGTTTCTGGAGGGTCGCAGCTCTGCACAGTTTACTTCCAACCCTGCTCCAACACACTTACCTGTAGGTTTCAAACAAGCCTGAAGGACTTAATTAGTTTGATCAGGCGTGTTTAACTAGGGTTGGAACTAAACTGTGCAGAGCACTTCCAGGAACTGGAAGTTCTGGTGTCATTAACAACTTGCTCGGCTTATTAAATTAAGTTCACCTAGGACCTAAGGCAATTCTACTGGCTAAGACAACTTTTAATGGGTACCTCCTTTTAGAACAGTATTAGAAATCCTGCAGAATCATTTGGTTTATGTAGTGTGCTGTAGGGGCAGCACAGTGGCTCAGTGGTTAGCACTGTCGCCTCACAGCAAGAAGGTCGCTGGTTTCAGCCTTAGCTGGGTCAGTTGGCATTTCTGTGTGGAGTTTGCCTGTTCTCCCTGTGTTTGCGTGAGTTTCCCCCAGGTGCTCCGGTTTTCCCCACAGTCCAAAGACATGCGTTATAAGTTAATTGAATAAGCTAAATTGGCCAGTGTATGTGTGTGAATGTTAGAGTGTATGGTTGTTCCCCAGTACTGGGTTGCAGCTGGAAAGGCATCTGCTGTGTAAAACATATGTTGGCGGATTATTCCGCTGTGGCGACCCCTAATGAATAAAGGGACTAAGCCGAAGGAAAATTTATGAATAGTGCGATGTACTGTTAAATTTACTAAACAGTGCCCTAAACTGCCAAATCTAAACATCATTTACACTAAAGGGAACATAGTTGTATGTATTTACAATAATCATGACAAATTAGCATTTTTTATTGGAGTAGATAAGGTATAAACATGTCACTTTAAGAATATTGCCCCAGTGATAAGATGAGTAATTTTTGACAGAGATGGAAGATAATGATGCCTTATTATTTCTTTCAGATTAGCATAGCCTGCTTAGCTTATCCCTCACAGAAATACCCAACTCCCTGAGGACCTCGATGTACAACGACACCTTTCAGTTTTCCACAACACATTCCTTTCAGCTGCCAATTAGCTTGAGCATTAAAAGCTAATGACCATTGTGGGGTTTATGCTGCATCTGTTTGGAAAAGTTTGCTGCTTCCTGCAAAGACTTCAGCCTCTGTTATTCATACTCTGTTTTACTGCCAACAGCTGCAGTTGCGTTTGTACATTCACAAAGATATAGCCGGAGTTGAACTCAGTGCTGCTGGTTCATTAGCGTTCAGCTGGGTATATGTGTGTGAGTATTTCTACAGATCTTCCTGACACAGGCCACCCCTGCTGCATTGCTGATGGTGCTTGCGGTTTTGCAGCCAAGAAGACTGCAGTGTTGTGGCAGTGTTAGTGCCTGGAGACTCAGATAAAGTCCTGCTCTGATGCTGAACTCGATCAGATAGCGCTAGCACTCTGTCCCCCTTTATCACTTGTTATATTACACATTAATATTCATAGTGGAATAAAATACTAATACAGCCCCTCCCCAATTTTTCCCTTCTTATAAAAGGCGATGACATAGCCATGCATGATCACTCTCAGAGTTCACAGCAGGTGAAAACAGCACATGATCTGCACTATGTTTCTATGAAGTTTACCACCTTTATTGTCCATCCTTATATTGATAAGATGCTGACATCAGCATGATCTATTCGACAGTATATTCACGTCATAACATTTTCAGCTGTATTTCTCTTTCTTTTTTTAAGTGTCTCAAGGTATTTCTCGGCTTAGCTGTACACACATAATCCTGCACCCTGTGGTATTATTAGTCAGTCTCAGGGGTTAACACTTTGGAAATAATGCTGACATAGTGACATCCCACTGTAATCTAAAACATCCCACTGTCTATCAGGCGAGAGAGGATGAAATGAGAGAGAGACAATGAATGAAGGGTTGAGAAGGTGATGGGATATTTTGACCCCCACCTTCTGCATACACACAGGTCTGATTTGCTATTCATGTGGGGACTTCCTATAAAGCAATGATTTGTGAAGACTATACCATGTGAATGAGAATGAGAGAGAGATAATGAAGGAGGGGTTAAGGAGGTGGTAGGATATTTTGACCCCCACCTTCCACATGCACACAAGTCTGGTTTGCTATCCTTGTGAGGACATCCCATAAAGACTCTACTGTTACCTTACCCCTCAACCCAAGCCCCATAGAAAACATTCTGCATTTTATATTGTCAGAATACTTCTGTAATACTGTGTGATTTTTGAGCATGTTTATCCATTGGGACCTCAATTTAGGTCCCCATGAGTCTGTATTCATTCAGGCTTAAGTCCCCACTGGGATATATATAAACAAGACCACACGCACACATTCAATCGAGGGTCATGAACTGAAGTTGAGACTCTTTCCAGCTAAATAGACCAGCTTGTTGGGTGTTGAATGTACAGCTTACTTAAATTAGATCCAATTTTCAACAGGGTTTAGTGGGTATGTACCATTTTACTGACACAGTGCATAAGTACGTTCTGAACCATTAGCAACAGAATAAGTTAGAGTTGAGATATGGTATGTCATTTTTTGTAACGTATCATTTTAATGTTGTGCATGTCTGTCACTCCTCTTCAATCACATATTCTTACTTCCAGCACCAAACTAATTTGCAGTTTGTTTCAACAGTGGTCCATAATTGAAATATTGACAGATTTTGGGATGGGACTGTCAGATGTCAGATGGGTATGGAAGCTCTAAAGCAGGGGTATCAAATTCCTGCTCCTAAAGGGCCACTTTGAAGTCTCCAAATGGAAGTCTGTATAATTGTTTCAATCTCGATAAATATATATTGAATGATAATGATATATATTTCGATGTATGTTGTTAATGCTTCCAGATTTAAAATAGTACCCCAACAATAACTGAAGCCTCAAAAATTAGAGGGTCCATTAAATGGCATAACATATCTTCATATTTTCATTTTTGGTGGCTGTTGATCTCCAACACTATTAGATTTCCACTGTTGCATTTTCTGCTATGTGATTGGCTCTTACATCAATATAGAGTAAAAAAGTCCAGAGCTTATTATTGTTATTACATTTTATTGAGATTCGATATAATATAATTTATCGCCCCAGCCCTAGTATGGAATTTATGACACTGCAGAAAAGCTTACCTCAGAAGCAGGATTGGACACCGAGGGAAATGGTATTGGAAAAAATATATATTTCCAAACTTTTTCAATCGCTTGCAAAACTTTTGCATTTCCAAAGTAAAATCCCACTCTCTCTATGCATGCCCAAGAAACGTTGTTGCTCATGGTTGCTCATGAAAAAAAGTAAAATAGTTTTTTTCCTCTCACTTGTTAATTTCATCAGGAAAGATTCTTGGGTAAACGCAGAAGTTTTATAAAAGCACTGAAATATAACTTCTTCCTATAACTGTTGTGAAACCTGTTTGGAAACACAAATTTGCATTTGGTGCCAATAGTTGGGCAGAAATCACCCACAGCAGCTTTATTAAATGGAGACTTAAAAGTCAACATAATATTAGCTATAGATTTACAAAAACAGCAGCGGAGATATTTTTGAGAGCAACCCAGGCCATCATCCCCTAAAGCTCTTTACCCGTTACAGATGGATTTAGCAACTCTCATTCACATAACACCCAAAAACCGGCTTTCTCTCTCCACTAAAGACCAAAGAACGGATGTGATTACTCCACACATCCCTTTCTGAGGTCAACCTATTGGTGAACTTTTTAAAAAAGTTACTCTTTTGGTAAAACATGAGTTTGTAACCAACAACTCTCCAGTTGCAGCAGGTTCTAATGTATTGGTAAAGTGTCTAGAGGTAAAAATCTGCTATTTGGTGCCTGCAGAAACCAATTTTGTTCAAACAAGATGTTTGTTCCCAATGCAATCTCACGGCAATTCGTAACTTTTTGATTTAGTGGCTAATTTGTATAAATTCGTATGATCTAATTCGTACAAATTAGTACGATTTGCTCATCACCCAATCACGGTTGTGGGTTAGGTGCCACGCCTCCTTTTTAAAATTGTACATTTTTGTATGACTAAATGTACGAATTCTTAAGAATTAGCTACTAAACTGACAAAACGTAAAATACTTACGTTTCCTCGTGAGATTAGGCTGATGTTCCTAGTGATCGTGGCAGCCTTAAATCAGCCATTGATGGTCAAATAAGGCAGATCAGCTATAAAACCTGATGCGAACACTGTCAGCATTTTTAGGGCCAATTCAGGTGTTGCGTTAGAATGCTGTATGGTAAAGTATGCCAGATTATAGTAGTCCTAACCTAGAGCTGGTCAGCAAATTTAAGGACTTGTGCTGAATTCATGCAGAACCAGTTTTTAGATGTGTTTGTGCCATTATCATATTTTTTTTAAAGGTGGAATGGTGTTAAACAACTAAAACGCACACTAAAACAACACTCTCAGTGGGTGCAATTCCCTCCTGAGTGCTGATGGTGCAAAGTAAGGAAAGGGGTCACTCAGCTCTGCCCTTCAGTGGCATGCGCTAGCAACTAGAGGAATCGCATTTGATTTTACAAAATGAAAGCCTTGCCAGAAATTACAGAATGCTGACATACTTTATTCTTCCCCACCTAGAGCAGTTTTGCTGCGGCGAGCCACACACACACAAACACAAACACACACACACACACACACACACA
>CAIGQZ010006767.1:1323104-1343436 GCA_903798205.1 Danio tinwini
CACACACACACACACACACACACACACACACACACACTCACATATTTCCCTCTATTGCTCTCAGTATCACCTGGAGGTGTTATTGCTGGACTGGTTACATCTCGTGTGTAAGGCTTTTCGGTGCAGTGCATACAGGCTTACTGAGATCAATAATGTCCCATCTGATACAGGGCTAAACAATAAAGATTGTTCAATGGCTCAGGGCCAGGGAGAGAGCGTTTCAGGCCAGTTTACTATATGTATTGGACCAATACTGCATTGCCATAATGACCTGCAATCATTAATGATGTACGTGTTTTTATGTCTTGCTAACTTGTTTATCAAACTAGCTAATCGTGTCTGCATTTAATTGAATTTACAATTTTACAGACATAGGGGTGAGTTAATGTTCGGTAAATGAAACCGCACACTTAAAATATATAAAAGAATAAGTGAGCATACAAAAGTTTATTACATTTTAAATGATTTAAAAACTTTCTAGCTGACAAATGAGTAAAAATGGATTACATTTATTAAATATTTTAAGACTGCACTATGATCCTTAGTCTTAGGCCCAATCCCAATTCTACCCCTTAGCCCTTCCCCTTAACCCTACCCCTTGTTTTGTGCGTTCATGTGAAGGGGTAGGGGTGTGCCAATTCTTTTAAGCTTAAAGGCATAGGGCTAAGGGGAAGGGGTAGATAGCCCTTGAAACAGATATTTTTTCAGAACCACACTCGAAACCAAGGGGTGCAAAATATTTCCCAGAATACATTATCTACAACGGCAGCATGGCTGCACACGGAAGTCGGGAGATGCAAAAATGTATATTTTTTTGTCATTATTATACATTTTTACGACAAACAAGCAAGAGTTTTAATACAGTCATAATGGCGTTCATGTTTTACCGTCATGCTAAAAAAAAAAACGGCAAAATAAAACCTGCTACATTTCGCTATCTATAATTCCTATTAATAACTCCTGTATAGCAGTCCCACAACATTCTGTCACTCAGTGACACTCGAATCCATTGTCAAAAAAGTGTAGTGGCTGGGAATGAGCTTTTACAATGTCTGCTATAATGTTAATGTTGTTTTTGTGTGTTTACATAGATGAATATGGCCACTGTGTAAATGCACAGTACAGTTATGATCATATTGCCACATTATATCGTTACGATAACTTATACACAATAACGCAACTGGAATAACTACAGCAGTCGTGATCGTCTGATCTCATATGAAGCAAAAGATTGCGATGACATATGATGACGTGTGCAGCTGCTGTACTGCTGTCCCATTTCTTTGGGGTAAATTTTGAAGCCCTTTCCCTTCCTACTCTGTTTCAAGGGCCAAGGGGAAGGAGTACAAAAATAGAATTGGGATTGGGCCTTAGAGAGAATGAATTCTTGTTTTAAATACATCTGACAATATATGGTTGATATGTAAACCCCTATTTGTCTATGGCCCATATGTATACTGTTACTTTTGCTGAACTAACCAATGTATTAAACCCTTACATAAACAGTCATTGACCCCAATTTTTTACAGTAATATGTTTGTATGCGAGTATTAAATTAGCAATTACTAATTGTCGAGGGGCAAGAAATCTACTGGCCTGCCTGTTGAACAGTGAACAATCTCTATTGTTAAGTCCTGTAATATAAAGGTTTCAATCCATCATTTGAGCAGTCACTCAGTCTGTGACCCCTTAAAAAAAGCTTTTCCAGCCTTCCGAGGAGTTGTGCAGACAGTTTAGAAGAGTCTTCCATCTTCCGTTTGTTCATTTCACACTGCATGAGTCTGGAGAAACTGCCTTGTATATCTTCCATATATACTCCTCTCTTTGCAAATAAAAGCTGAGATAGGTTACCGGATTAGCCTCTCTACCTATCTATCTTTTTCTTGTCTCACAGCTCTCGATTAAGTGTGAAACACAGTGCTGCCACCCTGCCCCAAATACATTACTAACACTGGGGGAGAGCGTTGTGTGTGTGAGCATTACTTCTATGCATTTATCCAAGACTAACCTCTAGATCTGTCAGAAACACACACATTTCACTGAACTCTGTATCTTTCTCTGTCTGTGTCCAGCTATGACAACAGAAGTGAGCCTTATCTGCCTGTCCTGCCCTTCTGTTAATCTAAAACTAATGTTGACACATTCTATAAAAGTGCACTTAAAACCTCTTTTTAGAAAAGAAAACTCCTTTGCGACTGTGTCCAGAGCGCGCCGTCTGTTCCTCAGAGTTTTCCCAGCATCCCTCTGTCCTCTGGTCACACCTGCATGGCTGGTTTGCTCAGATCCCCATTCCCATGATTCCCTCCACCGCCTCCAGGCCCCCGAGTGACCGTTTCCTCCTCATCGTCGCTGTCCAGCTCCTCGCTCTTCCTTTTGCTGTACCGCTCGTACAGGACCATGAGAACGCCCATGACCCAGGCAGACACTGTCCCGGCACTGAAAATGACGAAGCCGATTGCAATGAAGAACAGGTAGTCCCAGTAGCCCAGGCCTTGGTGGCACTCGGACCGCAGCTGCATGCCCACCTCTGCTAGACGCTGTCCCAGCATGTCTGGAGGCCCCTGGCACACCGTCTGGCCCTCATCTAGAAAGGAAGAGAGAGATTGAGAGGAAGTATGAGCAATAGGGATACGCGTTTAATTGAAATGAAGTTGAAATCACGATACAGGAAAAGCTGTGATTCTCATGCACATCTTGTCAGGGAATACTGTAAAAAGGGCAGGGTTCCACAATGTTCAATCATGCTGTCCCAACACAAATAGATTAAGTTAACGTAACAAATGTAAGTGGATTGAACATAAAACAATTTTTATGTTCATAAAACAAAAGTACCAATAAAAAATTGTGTTGTTTCAGCTCATTGTACACAAGTAGTGTGAAGCAAAAATATTTTTGAGTAAAGTTAAGATCAATAGTAAATTACTTATAATTATTACAAAATAAAAAAATATTAAATAATATAAGAGGCAATATGGTGGCGCAGTAGGTAGTGCTGTTGCCTCACAGCCATAAAGTCACTGGTTCGAGCCTCGGCTGGGTCAGTTGGCGTTTCTGTGTGGAGTTTGCATGATCTCCCCGTGTTGGCGTGGCTTTCCTCCGGGTGCTCCGGTTTCTCCCACAGTCCAAAGACATGCAGTACAGGTGAATTGGGTAGGCTAAATTGTCCGTAGTGTAAGTGTGTGAATGAGTGTGTATGGATGTTTCCCAGAGATGAGTTGCAGCTGGAAGGGCATCCACTTGGCGGTTCATTCCGCTGTGTTGACCCCAGATTAATAAAGGGACTAAGCTGAAAAGAAAATGAATGAATGAATAAATAAAATAAATTTTCTTTAAAGGACAGAGGGCGCTCTCATGTAGAAATTGCAAAAATGCAACAAATAAAAGGTGCAGGGATTTAGACAGAGCCTAGGATTTAACTGCTTTCATTGATTCAACATTACTAATAAACATCCATAGACTGTAAAAGATATCGACATAGTATCCGTGATGTTACCCATAGGTTTCTGAACACTGCAAAAGAAGCTACAAGTAATCGTGGCCTTCATTACCCGTGACTCAATTGAGTTCTGACCACATCTGCTTAGTTGTACACTATATCAATAAAGTGTTTAGTCTTTTAAAAACACTGTTGTAACACAAAGAGCCACTAAACATTGTTCTTATGACGTTTTTCAACAGGAGAAAAACGCGAATTACTTCCAAACACTTCAAATATAGTCTGTGTTATAAATGCAAGGTTATTGATGAAATCCGACATAACACTTTATGACAACGCTTCAGATGAAGCGATTAGCCTACAGCTAATCAGTCTGTCAGATTCTGGAGCTAATCAGTCTGTCAGATTCTGGAGTGCATTACAGGTCTGAAGAACATTTAAATGATAAATTATCTTAAATAAAACAAATACACTTAAAGAGATGGTATATAAGTATATACTTTCACTCAACTGGGAAATGGAGGCAATTTGAACGGTTTGTAAGCACAATTAAGTGCACACAGCATGCTATAGTATCTGATAATTGTAGAAATAATTCTAAAAGGCAAATGACTGTGTAAAGAAACATTAAATAAAACAAAAATACAATCAATATGCCGAGCTCAGCGGCTAATTAGCCGGAATCAGCTGAGGTAATGAGACAGCGAGCAGCGAGACCTAGTTGTCGCTCATGTGGCCCACCCTTAATTATGGAGACTTAATATAACTACATAAAAAAGAAATGGATGAGTTATAAAAAAAAGCACCCCCCTCACAGTTGTCATTAAGGGTAATCATAACTATATGCACCAAAGCCATCTTTTGTACCAGGCTGTAAACGTGTTTATCCGCTGTAAAAATGGCCAATTTACCAATGCAGTCAGAAAACACTTGGATTTCCTGGAGCCAGCGAATTATGCCTTTGTGTAGTAACCTTCACTATCTGAAAGCAGGTTCTGAATATTTACTTTTGATTACAGAGCCAATGTCACTGGCAAATAGAGCATTAAAATCCCCTTTGATTGATTGTGCAACCTTAATGAGCAATATCAAGATATTTTGTCGCGGTTAAAAGAGTTTGAGCTTGCGAAATTCAGTTGTACGGCGCTGCGAAAAGGGACGGGATTAAACAAGATGATTAAACATTTTAAAAAGTGAACGATTGGTACATATTTCAAATTTATGTTCAGAGAGGTCATGTTTTGATCTTCGATTGGTCTCAGGCAGTGACGTGATGTGATTTCGCAGGTCAGAGTTCACAAAGCTTGAACTTTGCAACGCAGCGAACTGCGAAACTTGTCGCACGAGATTGCATTTCTGGTCTAACACATTTGCATGTGTATGAATGGAAGTCTATAGGGTGAAAAGTCCAGTGTGACTGCGGCTTTAGTCATGCAAAATGTAAAGAGAAATTGATGACGGGCTGTTGAATTATCAGAAAATAATGCATACTGTACAGGGTTGATGCAGCCACGATGTGTGCATTATTTTCTAATAATGCATTGGACTGGAGTCAATTATTCCGCTTACAGTACGGTTATCACATCTAAATAGTTTTGTTTTGATATTTGACAGTGAAAAACCTGAAATAATTACAGCATAGGGATATGGAACTGTAATGGAGACCAGAGCTGTCTGGAACTTTTTTAAAACACAAATCTTGATGTAAACCCACTAAACAAACCCAAAATCCATCAATTCATGTTGTCCTTTACCCTGATATGCTTTTTGTTGGTTTTGGTGGGTAACTTCCATAGGTCTAATGAATTTATAAATACATTTAAAAACAAATACATTGAAAAACGAAAGTCGGGGAGGAGCCGAATTCTGCCGCCGTCTTCATATCAAATTTAAAGGTGACAGAGACGATAATTTGGTCTACAGTTTATGAGCTAATACAGTTATTTTCCATAAATTTTAACAGTTCTACAAACTTTTTATGAAAAAGTTCTGGCAACCACAGCTGCCGGTATTTTTCCGTAAATTTAACAGATTTTTTTTTAACAGTGTATCCTATCCCAACCCTAACCCTAAACCCAAGCTTCACAGGAAACAATCTGCATTTTTACATTTTTAAAATACTTCATTCTGTGTTTTCATTATGGGGACCAACAAAAATAAAATGTTCCAACAAGATCAACATTTATTGGTATTGCTCTACATGTGGTCCCCACAATGTATGGAATACAAACTACTCCCTGACACACACACACACACACACACACACACACACACACACACACACACACACACAGTCTTATAGTCTTCGTCAGTGGCCTTGAGGAAGAAACAGGTCAGTAACCATCATCCCCATCTCAAAGTCTGAGCATCAGCCTGTCAGCTCAACATATCAGACTGACAGAATGATCCTCAGACACACTCGCACCGAGACTTCAGTCGCTTCTCATTAAACACGGTGGAAACTACTCAAACCAATGGCATGGGCTCTCTTTTCTTCATTTGTCTGTTACCTTTTTGACATTCCAATGAACGAATACCTTTTGTCCTCAAAGACATTACCAGACGCCAGGTAGTTTGGGAGGATGGAATTATATCACTTCACCTTTAATAATAAAGCAATATCTCTTCCAAGACAAAGAAGAGAAGAGAATATGGGCAGGAATAAGTCGCCTCTGGGTAAGACTGTCCTCGAAAGAGTTTGTTCGTTTGTTCATTCAGAGGTTTAATGACCACTGACAAATGTACTTCACAACTCTGTGATCGCTCATTATAAAACTCTGAACCGTCATTAGAAGATGACAGCACACTTCATTGTGGTTTAATTAAAAATAAAGGCAAAAGTATATAACTGGCACACACTCAAAGTGGGAAACTGTCAGAAATTAAGATTTTCAAACCCTCCACACGGAGGTGATCGGTCAGCTGGTGAGCGCGAAAACGAACGACAAAATAAACGAAATAAAGCCATATGTACCTCCGGCTACATAATTCACGCTCTTCAGAAACGTCCACAGGACTACGTTTTCAGAATGAGCCTGTGTTGCAGATTTTAGTGCTAGGTCTACTAGGAAGACATGACGTCACGTCACTCATCACAATCAATTCCAACCAATAGCCACCAGACACAAGAAATACCTAATGTCACATCACTTATCACAATTAGTTCCAACCAATAGCCACGACACTCAAGGAATATATAAGCTGTCCATACATTTCATACGATTGCAGATACTAATGCGGGCGTTCACCCACCATCCACCCCACCACCACCTGGTAGGCTCTGTCCAGGGGGTAAACTCTACCCTACCTTCGTCCTCGGCAGCCATAGCTGGATCTACAAACCTTTGATTCAATCTACGGACAGGGCCTCCGCCAAAGAAATCCTATGTTTTGTTAAATCATACTTTTTGCTAAACAATGCGCATCAAATAAATGAAATTCAATATCATATTTATCTCCCTGGTCTTTCTGGTCGAATCTAAATGATTTAGATACTGTTAATGCATTTAAACTAGTTATTAACAAAACAAAATAGTCTAAAAGGATTTGTTCTAGTCAATTTATGCTAAACAACATAATTATATCTAAAATTATACCTCGTATTTATACCTAAAACAAAAATTTATATAAAATTATACCTCATATTTATACCTAAAACTATTTTAAATAATTTAAATGCATGTCTTGTCTTGTTAAACAAAAAAAAAGAGAAATTTTGTTTAATATATTAATTAATTTAAGGCATTTTAAAGCTCCAGTTTGAGAATAATTCAATTAGCTGGAATTTATTTATTTAATGTTTTTCTGGCTGTTATAACTGTGTTTCTGAAACTCATCAGTTAAAGCAAGAAAAGCAGTGAGAAACTGTGTACTTGATCGTTACAGATGTAATTTCTAGTATTTAATAAGTTAAGCCATGTAAATAGTTTGATTTGATATTGTTTGGGATATGTTACAGTTCTCCATGAAAGTTCAAGAAACAATTGAGGAATTAATAAGAAATTAAAATTTAATTAGTTTCATGCACAAAACCTGAAAAAACGGAGATCTCAAGCTGCACATTATGACACACAGACATCAAGAATCTGGATATGAACCTCAACCATGGTTGCTAAAAAAAAGCTGCTTCATAATCATGCCAGCATGCATTACATTAGCATAACATAGCAAATGTTATGCTAATGTACAACATGCTATGCTAATGGATAAATCTGTAAGAGTCCAGCAGTGGAGTTTGGTGAAGGTGACGCCCAGGTCAGGTCTCTAGTATAGCATAACATTAACAAATGTATAGCATAACATTAACAAATAAATAAATATTTATTTTATTTATTTCACTTTTTGATCCCCTGTCTAGTCCAAATATGTTGGTTGCTCACAAGGAATGTGGGAATCAACAATGTATAATGCTAGTCATGAAACCCTAATGGACCAACCTGGAATTATAAAATGAAACTATTTTCTGTCTATATTATAAAAAGCCTTGCCAACAGAATCAGTTTACAATTGATTCCAAATTACATAAGCATTCAAATTCTGTACTCAGTCCATTCAGTTTGCTTAGGAATACCTTCACTCTAAAAAAATGCAAATAATATTTAACCCTACATTGGTTCAAATATGGAAAAACCCAATGTTAGGTTGCAATTTTCAATCACAATTAAATGACACTTTTTAACTCAAAGGTTGAGTTTGTCTATATTTGAAGCCATACAAAATCATCAGCATTTTTTAGAGTGTATGCACATACTCAAATCCCAACATTTGACCTGCGTTTGATAGAGAAGCTTGGGAAAAGACCACCTGGTGCTAAATAAAGGGATTACCGGTAACTAATCTTCTCTCAAACAGGTGAAATTTGCAGGTATTATGCAAGTCATTAGGATGATTAGTGCACCCCATAGCCTGTGAACTGGACCAGAAACAACCACCTGGCCCCGGCAGAGACACTGTGACCTCTGGGCTTCATTTGCTGTCAGGTTGGTCTCCTACTGCACCAATATGAGCCACGAGGTCATTTCAGGACATACCCGGACAATGTGGAGCTATCTAAGGATCTCTGTGCTTTTATATCAGCCACACAAAACCTAAAAGCAAAGCTAAGTAGCTATATTAACTGCATCGCTTTTGAAAGTTTTGACAGTTATTATGGCAAAAACCTGGTCTAAACGACTGAACATTATTTAAAACATCATTACGAGACCAGCAAATAGACCTGAAAGTGTTGTAAACAAACTCAAGTAGTATATAATAGGGCGACCATCTGTAATCTTTATCCCAGACATGTCCTCTTTTGGTAGTGAAAAATGCTTCTGGTCGTAAAATCTCAGAAAATATCCAGGATTTACCTTTTGCTTTCCACAGTTCCGTTTTCCACAGTTCCTTTTACCTTTCACTTTAGTCAATGCCTTGTTGCATACCACCATTCATGTACTATATCACATAATAAATGCGTAATACACAAATATTGGAGAGTGTCTCAATCCATCAGCACTAACACAACAGCCAAGATAATAAGCAGACGCTTTTACCTGTCAGTGGGTGGCACGTAACTCCTAAATAGCGTAAAAGTAAAATAGTGGATTGCTTCATTCAGCTGTTTTTATGTTAGCTTGGCTTTTAATTAAACAATTAAAAATACTATTATGACACAGAATAAACCTATAGGATGTAATGCAAACAACTCTCATGATTCCACACTTAGTTATGGTGTGATCAAACTACACCTTTGTTTGTTATAAATACAAGCCCTCTAGTGGTGAAAAAGAAAAACTGTGACTTTATGTAGTTAACTGATAAAATTCAGCTTGTTAATGAATTGAACACCACTCATCTCATCTCTCACCATTTCATCTCTGAGCAGGTGACAATTTCTTTCATTTAGATGAACTTTTTACTACACTTCATTCAGCAAGTGTAATGGCGTATAAAGTACACTATTTCTTTAGGAATGCTGTGAAGTAAAAGCTTCCTAAAATAAAATTACTCAGTTAAACATGCAGTATGTAGGACAGCCCTTGTATTTTAACTAGGTATTGCAGTCCATACTCAAAATATTGGAGAGGGTTTTTTCACCTGGCCTCTCTTCCTATGACTTGACACAAATGCAAGTTGCAAGATTGCAGACACCAACAGGATCTTAATCACTCCATGTCTCTTGGAAACATTGTGCTTTTCAAATTGTGGTGGGGTCATATTGACTCTGTACCCCAACATTGTGGGGACGTTGGATTTAGTTTGGAAATTAAAATCGGGTTGATGTCAGAACCCAACGTCAGGCTGATGTCAATGTCCAACGTCCAACCTAAAATCAACCAAATATCAACGTCTATTCATGTTACACCTTGACGTTGTGTGGAAGTTACCACTATGACATCTATCAGACGTTGGATTTTGGTCACTTTCCAACACAACCTAAAATCAACTAAATATCAACATAATTTGACGTCATTATTGGATTACATTGTCCTTAGACGCTGACAAGACATTAAGTTTTGTTTACCTGACCTCATGACTTAAATCTAACCTAAAATTAACATCTTATGATGTTGTGTGCCTGCTGGGAGCCTTAGGCTGAAATAAAATGTAATGTGTTTTCCACCAAGGCAACCTGGGGTGCTAAAATATATTTCAAGAGTTCCCACTTAGATATGCTTAACATTTTAAGCAGGTTTGGCATGCTGTCCCGGGTGAGAACCCTGAGCTTGGAGATACTTGAGCTCAAGGCTCCCGCCTGGTCAAAAAGCATATCAGGGGATCCGAGATCAGGTAGGTCTCGAGAGCTCCCCCTAGAAAATGGAGGAGAAGGAGAAGATGGGGTGGAAGAGGGGATTCTTCCAAAACGAAGATAGAGCAGTAGGGAGAAAATGATCCATATATAGTAAGCTTGGATCGCTCTGATTGGATTATTACTGATTACAGATAAGAAGCCAGACGTGCTCAATCATATCCCGTGCTCCTCTCAAAATTAGTTTGTGAAACTTCACTTGGGTAAACAGGAAGTAGGCAGGCTATAGAGACCAGAACAATAACAGACGTTCCAATGCAGATCTGAATAACTAATTTTAGCATTGTTTTTTCATATAAACAAATGTCTAATTAGCAAGTTTCTTGAATATCTGCTACATATTATGATACGTTATGCTTTAGAATAGTCAAAAACGTCACATTTAGTCCCTTTAAAGGGCCACGAAACCCCCGTGTCTCAGCATGGTGTTTTTACACCTCTAGTTTGAAAAAAGTCAGGAAAGTGGGTGTGTCCAGCTCTGGGAGTGTTGGGGGAGGGAAAGAGGGAAGGATTTGCAAAGAAGGGAGTTTTCATTTGGGCACGCGCTGATTTTCACTGGCAAAATAAACACACAGATGCAGTGGAGAAAGACAGTGACTGTGTTTACATGGACATCAGTAATCAAATTATTTGCCAAATTATTAGTTTGTCGACTTTAACTGCAGTTTGGCACTTTCACTTTTTATTCAGGAACATTTCCTGCATGTCCCTCATGAGAGGAACTGCTGGAGAGTGGAGTTTTAATTAAATGTTTGATACCGCACAGCGTAAAAAAAATCCACCGCATTTCTCTGTAACTTAGATGCACTCAGTAGGTAGCGTCAGAAAGCTGAGGCGAAAAAATGTGGCGAAAATTCTACACGATGAGAATATTTTGATTGTGGTTTTATCGAGGGGGCGTGGCCGAGAGCCGTGGGAGCGAAACGAGGCCCGCCACAAATGAGATGCACCTGTGGCGCGCACCTGCCTTCAATCCCACAGAAGGAGCTCTGGACTATAAGAGGAGGAACGATGGCAGAGGACAGAGAGAGAGGACCGGGCCCGGACATATTACTTTTGCTTTCAGTTTGACGGCAGTCTCTGTGAAGAGCTGCCGTCCGTTTGTTTTGATTTAGACAGCAGTCTCCGTGAGGAGCTGCCGTCCCTTTTATTAATAAATATTTCTTTAAAAGTTCGTCAGTTCTCCGCCTCCTTCTTCCCGGCGGCCAGGTGGCCGTAACTTCATTACAGTGGTGTTTACATGTTTACATTCGGAGAGCAGCATTTACAGCGGATCTTTCAGTCTTTAATATTGTACTATAATATTGCAGTGATATTAACATACTGTAAACTTAGTAACTAAATCTTTTTGACTATGGTATATCTTTAAAAACTGAAAGAGCACTGCTGACGATACAAACTTGCCATCTGAATGAACAAACAAAGGGCACTGATCACATACACTTACCAAATCTTTAGACACAGGACAATCAATACAAACTGGAGCCGTGTCTTTTTTAAAAGGAGACGAGCGGAAAATCCGGATTTCTTCATTTCCAGAAATGTTCCTTACAAACGCATTTTTGTCGTGTGTCATGTGCACTGTAATCCACACGTGAGTCCAGCTGCGCTGTCATAGTGGGTAAATGAAAACAAAACCTTTGTTGCAGCACATTAAATAAACGCAGCACAATTATAAATGCAACACTGATGACCCATGTCTCCAAATTCTCGTAACAGGTAAACAGTCTTCGAAGCTATCATGCATATTAATGAAGTTGCACAGCATACACAATAGAGCGTGCTGATTGGTTTGAACCAAGTCTTTCTCATGAATTAATGCCGCACACTCAGAGATATCACGATGCACTCGCAGTTACAGACATCTACTCTCCATGCTGGACTACACGCAAGTATTTAATTGCTGTGACGCAGCTTCAAAAATTCGTTTCAAACCGGAGAAACGAATTTGCTCAAAATAATGCAAAAACAAGCAATTTACACTTTTTTGTAAAATATTAGTGTCCTAATAGTGTTTATAGCAGCGTGGGACACATATATGACTGTCAAAAAATGTGTTTTGGTGTTTCGTGACCCTTTAATGTACAGATACTTATAATATGTACTTAAGTACAGTAGTGAAGTAACTTAGTTGATGTTCACGCCTGCATACAGTTTTATAACAGAACTTCGTATAAATGTCTTCCATCGTAAAATCATGAAATCCTTTAGGCCATAACATTTCCCAATTATCTCCATAACATAACTGCCTTCTTATTAGCACATGGCCGAATGATGGGCTTGTATGTCTGTTCTGTCACGCACATCCATGTGTTGATTCGAGCGTTCATAAGATTATACGAGTTCACACTGACAGGACATTAGGCTGCATGAGCGTACACACAAATGAGCTAGCCTATATTTGGCTCTGTTTCAGGCACATGCACTAGGGCTGATATGGTTGGGTCTGACAGAAATTAATGTGTTTCTTAGTGCGCTGCATGGATCGAAGATTAAAAAGAAAGCATTTGCAGCGAACGAACCAAGAAGCAAAGTGAATGTGACATGGAGTGGACCTCTGAGTCCTCAAATCTTTCTTTCTCATACACACTGGTCTCTCAAACCTTGCCCAATGCACGACCTTACATTACATCCCAGACTAGAGGGGTTTGCGGGTGTGATGACACATCTTTCGCTCTCATTGCAAGTCCCATAACCTTAACTCTGTCATTTATGTGTAATCTGTCCTCCTCCATCTATGATTAGCCTCTCTTTCTTCTTATTTTTTTTGCTCTGTCGATCTCTCCTTTTATCCTTGAGGGCATATTAGCCCAGCTTGCGTCAGTCGTCGTCATCAACTGTGGCACACACAAGGTAAAGGAGGGCGATTGCTCATTAAATTGCTCAAAATGTGTCATTACAGAGATAATCTCACTGTGCCCGCCGTCAAATTACCCACAAGTCATCTCTTCCTCTCACCTTAAAGGTATGTCAATTTTTCTTGTTGTTTAAGACATTTACAGCTGTAAATATTAAACATTTGCACTTTAAAAATTTACTTTAAAAAAGAAATAATAATATTAATAATTCTTTACATTTATTAAACGCTTTTCTGGGTACTCAAAGTGATTTACACATTTTTACACATCTCAAAACATATTCAATCCCCATTTGGGTGAACTTTAAACATATGTAAAAACTAGGGCTGTCAATTGATTAAAAAAATAAACTAATTAATCACACATTTTTTTGTGATTAATCATAATTTATCACGAATAAAAAAAATCCTAAATGCAGGCATTGCAAATATGGAAATTGGATAATAATAATAATAATAATAATAATAATAATAATAATAATAATAATAATAATAATAATAATAAAGTATTAATTACAAACAATTGTATTCATTGTAAAGTTGTATTGCGAGTTGGGAACATTAATTATAAAGTAGAAACTATTTTGCTCAGTCCTCCTTAACATTTAGCCACTTGCTAAGACAGTTCAGTCTATTAACATTATCAGGGCAGAACACACACGCACGCACGCATGCACTCACGCACGCATGCACGCACACACACACACACAGAGAGGGGGAGAGAGAGAGAGAGGGAGGGAGGGGGAGAGAGAGAGAGAGGGGGAGAGAGAGCACAGTCCAGCGAACTCCCTTCAGGTGATGCAACCTTAGTTGTTTTATACTGAAACTTTCCTTCTAAAAGCGCTTCCTTGGTTTTATCCATATTTCTTTGCACATTAAACACAGGCAGAGCTGGAGCAAGCTGAACTGGCTCTCTAGGCGAACGGCAATCATGTTGCCCGCCCTCAACTCGAAAGTGAAATAAAAAGTGACCGGTTCGCGGATGAAAGGAAGGACCGGGAGGGAGGGGGTGGGTGTCGCGGATGAAAGTGATAACCGGGGGGGTTTGCTCACTATTCTACGGCCGCCTAGGTTGCCTCTACGGACGCGCTGGCCCTGAACACACGTCGGCCACAACAGGAAATTAAAAAAACTGCAACTGCGTTAAATGCGTTAATTTTTTTTACGCGTTAAATATTTCAAATTAATCTGGTGCGTTAATGTGCAAATTTTGACAGCCTTAGTAAAAACATATGTTTTTACATTAGTTAATTAATGAAGTATAGTTAGTGTAGTCAGTTTTAGTAATTGATGCAAGTTGAAATGACTTGTAAAGTCAACTTGATTTAACTTAAAGGTCCTGTGAAGTGAAATGTGCATTTTTTTTATTCGATGTTTGACGTAATCTCAACTGAAAACTGAAAAGAGCAACGCAGGCTCATTTTGAAAACGTAGTCCTGTGGACGTTTCTGGAGGCCGCAAATTATGTAGCCGGAGGTATGTATGGCTTTCGTTTTTTAGACGAACGCTACGGGGCGGTATGACGCCGTTCCTTTTCGCGCTTACCAGCTGACCGCTTACCTCCGTGTGAAGGGTTTTCCTGCCGCAACCAGTTTGTCCCGTTAGCTCGTCATGTTACGTTGGCAGACTTGAGATGCAAAGAGGAGTTGACCACGATGACGAGGGGGTTTAAGTCTGTGGAAAATCCGTTCTAGAAATCAAGTAAGACAAAAACAGAATCCAAAAAATAAAATAAACAAGTCAATAACAGGGTGAGGGTGAGGCCTCAGATGAGGCCTTTTCTTTTTCTGGATGGCTTTTGTAAACCATTGGTTGGGTTCAGGGAAGTAAGTGGGTGGGCGGGTCAATCGATAAAATTGGTTGGGTTTAGGGAAGGAGGAGGGTGGGTCAGTCAGTCGATTGGATGGCCAGCCATTCAGTCAGACAATCAGTCGACAGCGGCCTCTGGTGGGTTTACATGAGAACAGTGGGCGCGAACGGCACTCGCGAGAGAAATTTGAGATGTGAAAAAGTGCACACAGCTGCGAGCTTTTGATGTTTATATCAGTTTTATTTTATATTTTCTAAATGCATAATTTTTTGATGTACTTAAAACTTACAGATTGAAACTAACATCTAAAAATGTTTTATTTTAATTTGCATGGGACCTTTAAAAAAACAACTTTGTTCAAATAAAACCCATATAACTACAGTATCCTGACCATTTTTAAATGTGTGTATTTCTAACATTGTTGTTATGCTGTTTTTTATTATTATAAAAAATCACAAAACACAAAGAGATCTGAGTATTTCTATCTTAAAGGTCAAATTGATCGCTTGAGTTTCAGTGTCTGCTACCTTTACCAGATGCCGCTAGCCAGCCAGGAGAACCGCCGCTGGACACCAGAAGATGAACGGGTGGATAAATTCCTCCACAGGGCTCCCAGCATGTCGTCTCATCTCTCATTTGGTTTAGGACCCCCCCACCCCACCCGGCCTGTGATGGGAGATGGGGGTATGTGGCGAGGGAGCATGGCCGAGAGCCGTAGGAGCGAAACGAGGCCCGCCACAGATGAGATACACTTGTGGCACGCACCTGCCTCCAATCCTACGGAAAGAGCTCTGGACTATAAAAGGAGGAACGATGGCATAGGAGAGAGAGAGAGGACTGGGCCCGAACATATTGTTTTACTTTTGCTTTCAGTTTGACGGCAGTCTCATGGAGACTGCCGTCCCTTTTTACTAATAAATATTTAAAAGTTCATCGGTTCTCCACCTCCTTTTTCCCGGCGGCCAGGTGGCCATATATGTATATATATATATATGTGTGTGTGTGTATGTGTATATATATATATATATATATATATATATACACACACAGTGCTTAATTTGTGAATTGCGAGGTCCCAGAACATATCGGAGTAATGGAGCAGGCATGTTACCCGAGGATGGAGAGAACACGAAAGTGAGCGGGGCGGGGATGTTGTGGACCACAGTGAAGAGGGTTGGGGAGTCGCGGAAAAAGCAGACGGGGGAGAAGGGCGGTTGAGGAGGGGGATTGGTAAAATGAGGTGCCGGATCAGATTTCAGAGGTGCCAGATCCGGATCTAGCTTGTTCCGGCACAAATTAAGCCCTATATATATATATATATATGTGTGTGTGTATGTATGTAGTTAGGGAATTGATCATCATGTCACCATTTTTCCACCAGTAGTCCTTCAGCAACCCTCTGCCCTTCCTCATTGTAAATTAATATTAGCTGATTCAGTTCAACATCTACATTAGCAGGATAATGAAGATGAAACCAGATTGGACATTTCAGCAAGACAAGGATCCAAAACTATGGAATGGCCCAGCCAATCATCTGACTCGAATCCAATAGAGAATACAAAATAAAGTTCAGTTTGGATAGACGAAACCCACAAAACCATCGAGATTTTTACACTCTGTCAAAGTCCTGAAAAAAATCACACCTGAGTAATTGTGACTTCATTCTTCACATGAGAGTTGTTTTTAAACTACTATCACCAAAAAAGCACTTTACTCACAGCTGATTGATCCAGTTTGGATTCACAATATTTAACCCATAATAAAACCTGCGCTGGAACAGGTTAGCCTTGTAATGTAAGCTACCGTGGTGATGAAACTCAATCAAAACCAACCCACCTCCTTGAACCCAAAAACTCAAGCTTACTTGGCTACAACCCAAACCAGCTTAGAGCAACAGGCACAGAACAGATCCAATCTCTTTGCAGATGACACTCAAATGCCATCTGTGTTTGTGGAGAAGGGCTTACTGAAAGGCAATTGTATAGCAACCACCACAAACACCCTATCAACTTAAAAATGTAAAAAGTCATTAGTTGTGTCCCGAATGCACAATATGCACCTATACACATGCACTCAGCTGTCCAGTTTATGAACTTCATAATGTTAATTTGTTGTGTAAAATGAGTGCGTGAAGTGCACAACATTCCACACTTTGTTTTCATCAGGTTAATGATATAATCAGGATGCATCAATAGATTTTAATCTAACAATACTCCAGCATCATGGCAGACATAATTGCAATGCCAAACACTCATGTGAATAAAAAAATGAAGATTTATAAAGCTACTTTGAAAATAACTTTCAACTGTGTTTACCTAGAAGCCTGTTCTTTAACGCCTCACCAGGTTCTTGAAGCAAAAATGCAAACAGGAAAGTGAAAAACCACAGCTCTACTGAGTGAGAGTCAGTGTGACGCCCGAGCAGAAGGGGAACTATTTGAGTGGAACACCCTGCATGGGTCTAATAGCAGTCAGATAAAACTGAACAGAGACTGACATCCAGCCTCGCGGTATACAGCTTCAGTCGGCTGCAGTAATTATGGGCTCGGAAAGGGGTCAC
This sequence comes from Danio tinwini, assembly GCA_903798205.1. Classification (NCBI taxonomy): domain Eukaryota; kingdom Metazoa; phylum Chordata; class Actinopteri; order Cypriniformes; family Danionidae; genus Danio; species Danio tinwini. The sequence goes on from CAIGQZ010006767.1 coordinate 1,340,554, forward strand.
TGCTGGCAATGCCATCGGGGACATTTCTGTCAGATATGCCTCCTTCAGATGACCTGCACTCTGCAAGGGTAAATAGAGCTGCAAATTGGAGTTTGAACATCGTGTCTGCCAATCATAGAGAAGCATACTCAAATGTACATGCATATTTGATAGAATTTACTCATAGAGCTTAGTTCTCATCTGTTTACCAGCTCAACATAAATGCTATTCAAAGTAAAATGTGAAATAATAAGAATAATTTATATTTATAATAACAACACTATTTTCCTATTTGAATATCTAGATTTGGTTTGTAGCTTTTTTAGGTAAAAGCTAGGTTGTGTGCTAAATGAGACATTATACACTATGCACTTAGGCATATCACACCCAAGCATGTAGTGTAATGATCAAAGCACAAGATCTAAAGCGCACTGTGCAGGGGCATTTAGGATGTGCCCAAATCCACTTTTGCTATTTTTAGGACTGGAAAAACAGCTGGTGTGCATGGCGCATGGTCAATAATAGTCCTAATTCTCTCAGTGTGTTTTATGTGTAACGTGCATTAAACCAATTAGAGTCTGATCTCCCATTCTCTTTAAGAGTCAGTTGCGTGACACCATATTCGCTTGTCTACATGGCAGACTTTGTAAGAAGAAAAAATGAATGCTTCAATAGCCAGGAAACGAATCTGCCCATGTGCAAGGTTAAAGCAAGCAGACCATCTACAGAATGAGCTGAATTCCATTAAAGTCCCCTGAGGTAAAGAAGGCATAGGAGGAGGTATTATTTGTTTTATATTTACACTGACAATATTAATCTTTTTCATTGTAATCCTTTAATTTTTCATATCTAAAGATATTTATGTGCTGCTGCGCATCCCTGTGTGTGTAGTAAGCAATCTGTACACACATTTTTTAACCTGCTAACATGCTCTTTAAATAACACAAAAAAATGACCATGCAGCCTTCAGTTGGTCAATGTTGGACCTTTAGACCATGCAGCTTTCAGTAGGTCAATGTGCCTTAACACAACTCATTTTCAGACACTTCTTTTTTTACTGGATGAATAAGTGCATCATCCGAGTATTTAAACCACATTTATTCGTTTTATTATTTCTTTGTGTGAATTCACTACTTTCATGATCTTACTGCATGGGCTTTCTCTGGTCTTTCAATCTAATACCGCAAAAAATAGGGCTTTTTGTAAAGATTAGTACATTTAGTACTAAAACAATCAAATACTTTATAAAAAATGTATGCATAGCAGTTTATTTCCTTTATTTCTGATGAGTTCATATCTCCTAATACAGAATTTATGCAGTTTTTCAGTTTTTATTGATTTTTTTATTGACTATATAGTTTTACATATAGGCCTATACTGTTGTCTTCAATTAATATTTTTTAACAAATATTTTACAACAACAAAGGTAACTATAGTGAGAAGTTTATGTGTATGTTACCTGTCATATCTGTGTATGTTGCTTTTAGCATAAAATAAATGTATTACAGTTTTTCTCAGTCACTTTAGCACATTTCTCAGATCAGAACTGAAATTTGTAAAACAGTAGGACTAAGTGCATTTCTCAAAACAACACGTATAAATAGCAAAACACCTTGGATTACCTGCAAAAGCCAGTCTCCTGCTCAAAACCCTTCAGTTCATCTCTCAAAACTAAATTTCTGTGTCAATGAACATGTCAGTGGCGTCAGAATGACATGTCCTTGTGTCATTGTATATGAATAAGACTCAAATTACTTAGTAGTCATGTTGTCAATATAACAGTGCACTCTGGAGGGCTGTTCTGGTGTATACTATGGCAATATTTTTGCTGTTTGTACTGTAATTAATTGCCAGATCATGTCATTCTGATACAGAAAGGAAAAGAGTCGCTTTTTACTTTTTTTCTTTTGTACATTTTTCAGACGGTACTTCTTTACTTTTACTTAAGTACAAAAGTGTAGTCAGTACTTCTACTTTTACCAGAGTCGTTTTAAACATGAGTATCTGTACTTCTACTTAAGTAAAGGATGTGTGTACTTTTGCCATCTCTGCTACCGAGTGACTTAAAAGTTATCAGCATGATGGTAAAAAGCTGTACATTCTAGTCAAACCATTCTTCTGCAATCTTATACCAAAAACGGAAATGAGGGCAGTACTAAAAGCTAAAAATGTGGGAGAGCGTTGATATTATGTGATTGTATTGTATTGCACTATGGAGCAATTAAATGTTGATGTTAAATCAAAAGTAATTCACAAATACTTGAAAATAAAATTATTTAATGACAATAATTCTCTATGGTTACAACTGAATTAGTTATAAAATAACTGTATAAAATTATAAAACATGAAATGATTAAAACATAAGATTTAAATTGTACCCAGCTTAAATGTAAATTTAAAGTTACCTAAGAAAGAGAGAGACAGGGGGAGTGAGAGAGAGACAAAGACAGTAAGGAAGCCTGGGAGCAGTAGAGCCAGAGAAGATAACCCCAGAGAAGGAGAGGAGCAGAACAGGAGAAAAGCAGACCAGGAAGAGAACAGACCAGGAAAAGAACAGACCAGGAAAAGAGCAGACCAGAAAAAGAACAGACCAGGAAAAGAGCAGACCAGGAAAAGAATAGACCAGGAAAAGAGCAGACCAGGAAAAGAGCAGACCAAGAAAAGAATAAACCAGAAAAAGAGCAAACCAGAAAAAGAACAGACCAGGAAAAGAGCAGACCAGGAAAAGAACAGACCAGGAAAAGAGCAGACCAGGAAAAGAGTAGACCAGGAAAAGAGCAGACCAGAAAATAACAGACCAGGAAAAGAGCAGACCAGGAAAAGAGCAGACCAGGAAAAGAAAAGACCAGGAAAAGAACAGACCAGGAAAAGAGCAGACCAGGAAAAGAGCAGACCAGGAAAAGA
>CAIGQZ010006767.1:1343446-1371406 GCA_903798205.1 Danio tinwini
AGACCAGGAAAAGAGCAGACCAGGAAAAGAGCAGACCAGGAAAAGAGTAGACCAGGAAAAGAACAGACCAGGAAAAGAGACAGAGCAAAGTTTACCAGCTATTTTGTATCTTCTTGACCATGTGAGTAAAGCCCAAATGCTAAGACATTCAAACTGACCAATCAACCTTTGACCACATCGTAAAACCCCCAAAGTCCGCACAACAGGCCCTGATCTTATCAGTATCTGCCTTTGGAGTCAACATGTTTTGCCATATAAACAAATGCATATGATAATTCAGACTCTTACAGTAGAACACTAAACTTACAGTATGAGAAAACGCAAAGATTCTTTAATTACACATTTTGACTGGACATTTTTGGCCAGATTTTATTTTAAGGTGCAATTTTCACAATTATTAAACCATTAATCATGAATTTTGCCTCAACAAACTGCTAATTTGCTGCCTATTAATTATAGTTAGGGATGTAGAATAAGATCATGGAGAATATGTAGTTTATCAGTAAAATAAAGAGCCAATATTTTAATAATAAGCCACTAGTTAATAGTGAACATTCTTTCTTAAAATTAAGTGTTACTCAAAGTTCATTAGCATTCACTCACAAATATGTGTCTTGTAGGGATGGAAAACTGTTGTGAGCAAATTTTATCAGCATAAGCATTTACAAATAATCACAAAGTTTGCAATTGAGCTCAATGTTTTTCAGGAAACCTTTGCATCTTTTTTTATACCGCAAGTAAATGCCAAAGCACGTAAAACAAAAAAAATTATTTCACCAACTACATCATCATCTACTACCTCTCTTTTGATGCTCCGTATTGCTGTGACAGACAAGAACTAAAAGCAACAAATCTTTAATTTGTATTTAAAGACTTTTGACTTCACTAATTGGGCTTGTAGCATCTGAACAAATATAGTACTTACCATACCGTCTCACTTTTTAAAACATGCACGCATACAAAAAAAAGGAATAGGAAAATAAAAAAGTATCCTCTGGGTCCTGGAACTGTTAATTGGCCATCCATAAAGCGCACCCCTCAGCCTAATTAGATCATTAGTACTTCATCATTACTACCAGAAGGATGTAGTGATGCTAATGTTCCAGTCAAAGCTGTCACACACCTACATACACACACACACACACACACACACACACACACACACACACAAAGTATAAGAGCAAGATCTGCTGTATCTGTCTGTTTTGTACAGGAAACTGTTCACAGATGGCATGCTGTCTAAAAGAAGCTTTCATCATTGCAATATTTTCATTATTCCTATTATCCAGAAACTCCTGCTATGACAGAAGCAGAGCAATTGAACAGCTGCAGCCATTTCCAAATTCCTGATTAAGTGTGTCAGACAAACGCTTGTTTTATCATTAGCGGGCCTTTCAAAGACTCTAATTATTTGAGGCCTCTGGAGACGTTTATTGGACATTGAGTTCCAGAAGGGTGCAGATGCAGATCTTGCTTTCAGTAGCGTACAGCGCTCTACACTAATAACAGCACCCTTGGAAAAGATATCTGTAAAAAAGGGGTCTTATTTATTTATCCTTATGATCAAAATCCTAAGCAACAAAGCTGAAGACGCTTGAACTTTTAGATGAGAGAAGAGGCTTTTATTTTTTTGGAAACCATTCAAAACATGGTGATGTACTGTAGGATTGCAGTTTTGACAGCCCAGGCTCATTGGAAATGTGGTGCTTTAGCGTATATATTTGTGAAATGTAAACCATGTTGAATTTGTATGTATTTAGTATTTTATGTATAAAACAACATCGGCTCATTCTGAAAATGTTCCCCTATGTACATTTCTGGAGATCACAAATTATCTAGCCAGAAGTACGTATGGCTGCATTTTGTCTTTAAAATGAATGCTACAGGGCGGTACGATGCTGTTCATTTTTGCACTTACCAGATGACCGATTACCACTGTGTGGACGGCTTTCCTGCTGTTACCAGTTTGTACAGTAGCTCGCCATGTACGTTGGCGGACTTAAGACACAGAGAGAAGTTGACCACGATGACGGGGTTCAAGAACAGTTCCAGAAAGCGGGTAAGACAAAAACAGAAGCCAAAAAAACAAGTAAATAACAGGGTGAAAATGTGGTAAATTCTAAAAACATGGTAAAAAAATCAGACAAGGGCTTTTTTTGTGGATTGCTTTTTTAAACTGTTGGTTGGGCTTAGATTCAGTCAATCAGTCAGTCGACAGCGGCCTTGGATTTACACAAGAACAGCAGGTACGGATGGCATTTGCGAGAGAAATTTGAGATCTGAAAAAGCATAGACAGCAGCCTCTGGTGGATTCATGAAAACAAAAACTGCAAAAAACGTAGCTCCTGGAACGTATTTGGCACTCTCCAGAAATGTATATAGGGCTACATTTTCAGAATGAGCCTGAGTTGGTAAAAAATGCAGGATTTCACACAAATTATTCATGTTTTCCCAACACAAATCGATTAAGTTAACTTAACAAAATGAAGTGGATTGAACACAAAACAATTAAGTTGTCCCAAAAATAATTCCAAGAGTTGTGATATTTCAGCTAATTTTAAATAAGTAGTTTGAACAAGCAGCGGAATCATTTTTTTGAATGTAGGATAAACCCCTTGAGATGCACGACATTGTCAAGAATGTACCATCTCATTTTCAAAAGGGTCCCACAATGTATCACAATCACATACTAATAACACAAGAAAATAAAACAAATCAAATTATATAGCATCACAAGATTATCATCATTAACAACATCCTCAAGAAAAACAAGTGCAACCAAATATAAAAAATGACCGCAAAGTTTGCTTAAACACCTTAAATGATGCAATAGATCGAATATTAGCATGTAAATTATTCCAATCTACTGGAGAATGATAGGGAGGTTTTTGGGGGGAGTGCCTTCGACAAAAAGTTGTCATTTCCAATTTAATATAAACTTTTATTTGTTAGTTTAATGTTGAGCTGCCAAAAAGCTAACTGTAATTAAATGATTCAATTAAATGTAAAATGAATCAAGAGTTTTTAAAATGCAAATACTGTCACCTGACGGGTAGAAGACAATGCACAAGACATCAGCTAGCAAATCAAGGCAAACACTAGTGTATTAGCTAGACTAGTGTATTCAGGATTGAACTCCATTGTGTTATAAATGGGAATGTTTGTTTTTACTGTAATATGTTATTTTTATCATACTGCATTAGTTAAATATGATTTGAAATTATATTTTCTATTTATTTTTAAATATTAGGAAATAAATTAGGTAATTACCCATGGCAACTTTAATGTAATACAGTTTGGTATATTTACTTTTGGCCCACGGCCCTCAATGAAGTTTTTTTTGTTTCCTTCAGTTTGGGCACCCCTGCACTAGAGGGCGCTGTCTACATTTTTGCAAATTTGAAAGACATTACTTAGGGTAGGTTTTGTTGAATATTTCAAAAACACCTCTTTCTTGTACAGATGCATGATGCTTGGTGCAGGGCTTGTCTCACATATCAGATAAAATAATGTTTCCCAACACTGTTCCAAGGGTTTGTAACAGTAGGCACTGGACAACAGAGTTGAGGCTCCAAACTCAATTTATTTACTCAGACTCATGCAGGCAATGATCAAAAAAGGAACAAACTGTATCATGAGGAAAATCTAAAAGCTTCCTCGTGGTCACAGGCAAATGTGACCATGTTGAAATGATGCAGGCAGCAAACAGCATAAACAGGAAACAAGGTAAGGCTAGACAATAAAACAATGAAATGTTTGAAATGTTACAGCAAGCAATCAAGACTCAGCAATGTGTGTGGAAATGAGAGCAGTATATATTGTCCTTGTAATCAGTCTATTATGAGCTTTCAGCTGTGTGTGTGCAATCAGGGATAGAACTGGAACTGGTGTGTGAAGTGCATGATGGGATTTGTAATTCATATTAGTGGCAGAATTGTAGCTCTTCAGCAACCTGCGAAATGCTAGACTGTTGGTGTGCCTCCAGGAACAGGGTTGGGAAACACTAACCTAGACCAGCAAAACACTGACTAGACCCAACCAATAATGCTTTCAAAAACAAACATAAGAGAAAAGTGCATTGCGGATATATACTTAAAAGTACTTGTGATTAATTTGTGTCATGTGTATTTTGATTTTTGTCATGTACAAATATTGAATTAACATTTAAATAATCATTTATTTATTCCGCTGTGCATGCAGAAATTCAGTAGGCACGCAAACTCTCTTTACATCGTTTGTACACTCGTTATTGTGGTGCATTATGCGATTTATGGAGTGCACTTCAGAATGTCCACTATGGTTTGAACACCACATTTTGACCACATTTGAACATTTTTTAAGAGTATAGGAGATTAGCCTTTATTGCAATTTTTAATGTCTGGTTACTTTTCACCCTCCCTGTGTATAACACAGATATTTGTTTGGTGAAACTGCATACTGTGTTTGCTTTCAAAGAGATCAAAAAGGTTAAACAATAAAGACATTTCTTTCTACAGTCAATATTTATCAAGGGTGCCAATATTAGTGGAAGGAACTGTAAATGTTGAGCAAATTTCATTTTGAAAGACGTATGACGGACAGTTGACGAGCAGACAGAGAGAAATGATACCAATAATAATTTGTCTGACAGAAAATCCATCATGTACTTCTCAACTTTTCATCAGGGGACTTGCAATAATAAAAGCTTGAAAAAGATCTCACGTATGTCCTTTTACACAGTCAACAAATCACCTCAAAATGAAAAATCTGTCATTTACTGTCCTTAATGGTGTTTTTCCCCCTATGTGGAACAAAATATAAGTGGAAATATCCCCTAGAGTTAAATAGTTTATTTTTTACCATTTTTAAATCCATTCAGTCAATCTCCAGATCTGGGTTGATCACTTTTAGCGTAGCTTAGCACATATCATTGCATCAGATTAGACCATTAGCATCTCGTTAAAAAGTTTTGATAAATTTTAATAAAGGGAACTTTTATATGGTAATGAACTATAGAACTACCATTTCAATGTGGTCATGTCATTGGCCCATGAACATTTCCTCCTGCTTGTTATCAAAATATTTCCCATCTGTAACAAGAGGCAATTCAATCATAACATTATTGATCAATATGTGGCTCTTTTAGGATTCTCGGAAGCTATAGAAATTAAAAATGTAAAACAGGAAATACATTGGGTCCATTGTTTTTGTTGACATCTCTCAAAATGGTCTATACTCTCATTCTGGTGTAATAATCAAGGAACTTGTTGATATTATGCAGCGCCTGAAAATAGTCGCTGGCTAGATACCTTTACTTTTATGCTCAAATTGTTATCACTGGTCCAATTTTGACTACATATAGTTTTGAAAGGATTGTTCGCCTAAAAATGAAAATTATCTCACCATTTACTCTACCTCATGTTGTTTTTGGTGGACTATCCCTTTAAAACCACAATAGCCATGCTTTTTCATTAAAAAGAAATAGGGAAAAGGCAAAATCTTTTTTACAAAATGTAAATTTTTAACACCTGGTCCAAAATGACATGACCACAAAACTTTTTTTTATCAATTTGATTGATGATGTAAATTATGATCAAATCTATAAATCAATGAATGACAGCATTAGTTCTAGTATTAGTATTGGTATTAGTATTAGTATGAAGTATTAGTTCTAGTATTTTTTCTCAAAAAGAAATCTTCTGTAATGTTTTGTCCCCTAGTTTAAAATGATGCATCTTTCTGTTTTCATGTATAAAATAAAACTTTATGAATTTATATAAGTATATGCATATGTAGTTTTGGTACCTCATTTGTACATATTGGTACCTCAAAAGTATCCATTAGTACCCTAAAAAATTAATAGGAACACTTTTGTACTTTTTAGATACTAATATGTACCCTTGAGGTATTAATATGGACCTTTTAGGTACAAATGTGTACCTTTTTGAAAGGTACCACCCCAGTGACAGCTCATGTACCTTTATTTCTAAGAGTGCATGTATGAAAATTAATATTTCTATCCAATTCAGAGTGGATATAGGCAATGTATTTTAAAAATTATATAATAATAATTATATAAATAAAGTAATAATATTTTAGTTACCAGACATATTCAGGAATTAAAAGATAATACAATTAAATTCAAGCAAAATATTGGAAAAAAATTACAACCTACAAAATTTCAACAAAAATTTTCTTTTTTCTTTGCTTCTCTTGATTTTTCCTCTTTTTTAAATTTGTATTTAATATTTTTCTATTGACCTTATTCTAAAATGCGGAAGTGCGCTCATTTTTGCGATTGTTTTAGAACTTCCGATTCAGTCGCCTATGGGAGAAATGACTAGGAATAATAAACGGCTGAAAATGGTCAAACTACTCGCTCTACAAACAAGTGTTTGCATGACTATACAGACAAAATAGAATAATATAATACGAAAACCTCAGTTTGCAACATCAAGCAGCAGAACGAGCAATTTTTAATGTCTAAAAATGAATGGAAGTGAATGAGACCGGAAGTCTCGAGCGAAAATGATTCAAATGGCTGCGCCCGCTCGTACGCGGAGAATAAGGTGAATAACATATTAATTTGGGTGTACTAGATTTTGAACTGTTATCATAAGTTATTTTGTTAGATAAGCTCCAGCTTTGGCTTCAGTACTGCACAATAATATTTATAATGCACAAGTATAATGTTGTATAGCTTCCTATTAAAAATATATATAAAAAAAAATGATTTATAAGAGGGGTACTTATATATGCTGGACACTGTATTATTTGGGTAATATATTTTTACTTAAAAAAATATCTGTATTACATGGGAAAGTTGCAAGCCCCTGATGTTTATTTAATAATCTAAATAAAATAGTTAAAAAATGTCAAAGCATTACAAACATTAATCTATTCATTTAATCTATTCATTTAATTTTAATATATTCATTTAATCCACAACATGTTACAAAGATTTTTATATATATAAATCTTTGTAATATGTAATGTTATATGTAATATAACATTGCTTTATTTTTCAGATATATGCTCAACAGCAATTAACAAGACAACAGCTCTGGAACATGCCTTTTCTAATAGGCGTGTTCGTCAGGGATGTCAGAATCAGTGGAAAACACACACAGTTCAATGCTAATTAGAATTAGCCTTAGGAAAAGTGACATCACCAAAAACATGAATCACACATTTCTTCCTATTTCCGTAGCTTTCACGACCAAATCCTTGTAAACAGAAAATCCCAGCAATTATCAAAGCAGACTTGTGACTTTTTGTTAGTTTGGCGCTGCTTCTTTTTTTGTGTGCGCTGTTTATCATCAACGACAACAACTAAAAAGGGCAAAGCACGGTCGAGACGCCAGCAGCAACACAACATGTGCTCATCTCTCCAACAAGACCTTATGGCTGTCAAATATCACATGAATGAGACCTTTCCTGACGAGCACTACATGGCACACGGAGAGATGTTATGACTCTTCATACTGCAGCACCTGTACTCCTACTGTAAACCCTCACATATTTTTAGCCATTCAAAAGAACATCTGCGGCTTTACTACTAGTCTTGCTTCAGTATAATATGTTACTAGCACATTTAAAATGAACTCTGGACCTTTTATCTGATCATTTTAATTGGGATAATGAGGGAATAACACAAACCTGGCCGTGGAACAGCTGAGAAGCCAATTGTCCCATTACTTTTGGTCCCTTAACAAATGGGAGGCACATATGCTTGCAAATTATTGTAATTCCTACAGAGTTTACCCGATTTGGATGTAAATACCCTCAAATTAAAGCTGACAGTCTGCAGTTAAAGCACATCATGTTTGTTTCATTTCAAATCCATTGTGTTGGTGTATAGAGCCAAAAATGTTAGAATTGCGTTGATTTCCCAATATGGACCTGACTGTATGTCAGTTTAACTAGTTTGAGATGTCTTTTTATAACTTGACATTGCCAAGACAACATAACTTGTCATAAATGTGTCATAAACACAATCATCATGAGGCCATTATATTTGTGTAATGAACAGCATTACTTGCCATCAATTATTAAGGCATCCCACAAGAACAAAACACTGCAGTGATAGGATGTATCACTGGACGAGAGGAGGCAGCTTACAGGAGGGAGGTGGCCAGTCTAGTGACATGGTGTGAGGACAACAACCTCACCCTCAACATGGACAAGACCAAGGAGATGATAGTGGAAATGAAGAAGGAGAGGGGAACTCATTAGCCACTGTTTATCCATGAACTTGAAGTGGAAAGAGTGAGCAGTTTTAAATACCTGGGGGTCCGCATCAGTGAGGACCTCACCTGGACTCTGAACACCAAGCAACTGGTCAAGAAAGCACAGCAGCGGCTGTACTTCTTAAGGAAGCTGAGGAAACTTGGTCTGTCATCTATGATCCTCAGCAACTTTTACAGCTGTGTGGTTGAGAGCATCCTGACCAGCTGTATTACTGTGTGGTATGGCAACACAACTATAAAGGACCGCAATTGTCTGCAGGCCCCACTTCCTTCTCTGCAGACTATCTACCATCGCAGAGTCCACAAGAGAACTGCCTCCATCCTGAAAGACCCCACGCACCCACAACACAGAATATTCAGACTCCTACCCTCAGGGCGGAGGTATAGGAGTGTGAGATGCAGGACTGCCAGACTCAAGAACTCTTTTAACCAGTGTTAACCAGTGATAACCAGTGGACATTTCTTTTTTTTTTTTTGCTCAGTAGCACACTATATTCTCCATCCCAGTTTGCACTATTAATGCATACAATTGCACTTAATCTGCTCCAGCCATTATACTGTTGTTTGCACATGAGCCAATTGCACCAGGCACTTTTTTGCAAAATAAGCACATGTTTAAGAGCTACTAAACATTGTTTACATCTGTCTACATTACCCCACAACCGGTATTATATATTATTTACGTTCATATATATATATATATAATACCTGTCAACCCTCCCGTTTTTCCCGGGATTCTCCCGTATTTTACAGTTCTAACCCCCTATCATCCCGTAAAGGTATTTTCTCATATTTATCCTGTATTTTCAGTCTTTCTCTGAAGGGTGGCAGTAAACATTAAAGAGCAGAGCCTCCCTATATGCAACCCATACTGCCATACCACCAGGGGGCGCCCTTTGCTCTTAAATATGAGTCTGTTGTATGCTTTCTGTCAGGATTTCGGCCCCATGATATTTTATTTTTTTCCTTGTAATGTTTTTCTTGACCACTAGATGTCCTCATTTCGTTCTGTCTTCATATTTGTATTTGTAATCACCGTTATTGATTTTACATGGGTCTTGTTGAGTTGTTTGTATTTAGCCTCAGTTCAGTAGTTCGTTGCTCAGTTATTGTGGATCCTAGCCTGTCTCTCACTGTAAGTAGTTCCTTCATTTGGAAAAAAATATATCTTTTGCCAAGCCTTGTATGACTTACGTTTTTGGAGTATTTTTGAGCAGTTACTAATCCTGAGTTTTTGCCCTTCTTGAGTTTTTTTTGCATTTTTTGGAAATTGGAAAAGTCTGTTTTTGGTCTGCTCTAACTTTATCTTCTATTTAAGTTTTTGTTTTTTTTTTTGCAATTAATAAATTGTTTCTTAGAAGAAAGTTCCTTTTTGTAGATTGGGTTCTTCAACGCCTATTTGGCTCAGTGGGTACAAGACCAACTTCTCACACCGGATACCCGGGTTCTATCCCTGACTCTGACACTTTTGCTTTGTTTATGCATGAAAACACTTTAAAATAAATATAAAAACGGCGGGATTCCATTTCCTTTTATTACAGGTGCCATCTCCCCTTCATATGTAATCCTCAAAACAGTCATATAGCGGTGCGTGACTGTCAGCTGACGCGCTCCATAGTGATAAATAGAGGCTGTTTCACAAACAGATTCTGTACACGCGATTTGAAACGGAGTGAAAGTCTGGGTTTTGGGTGCGTGTTTAAACAGACATATACACATAATAATAATATCTAAAGATGTCGATCGTGGTGGGTTTTTTTTCCAAACACAACTAATTTTGTCCTAAATGAGCATAAAAAGTTAGGAAAGCAATCAAATGCTTTCTTTATAATGTTAGATGTGTGCATTTTTAAAGCGACACCTGTTATTTAATGTATTTAAACAAAAAAAAATCTAAATAAATAAGAGATTCATTTGTTGCTCTTTAATCAGAATGTGTCAGTTATACAGTGAAGAAACGGCTAATGAGATTTGATAGCTTGGTTTTATTTCATTATAATAGCTATTAATATTAATAAGCTGAACTGTTTGCTAATGTATTTGCTGGTTATGTATACGATTTATTTTTTCCTTTGTAAATAATTATAAAAAAAATTATTACTGACCATTAAATTTTTATTTACATATATATATATATATATATATGTGTGTGTGTATATATACACACAGAAGTGACGTGTGTATATATAATAACAACATTAATAGTACTTAATACAGCAACTACCTCTTCCCAATAAAATTCAGCAAATCAATCACACAAGCAACAAATGAAAATTTTAATCTGTTGATCCTTGCCAAAGGAACCCTATATCGAGATCCTGAGGGAAGGAATTGAAATGAATCAAAAAGAGGATGGGATATATCAGATTTTATCTTTCTTTAAAACCTGGATTTCATATAAATTGTATAACCATGGCACTTTTAATACTTCACTGTAGGTGTTAAAGACCTTAAACAGTGAGTTCTCCTGTTTTACTTTTAAAGTAGCAAACCAACAAATCAATAAAAAGGTTCAAATGGATTCTACATAGGCCTTATAAAATGCCACCATCGGAGTCCTATCAATATTAAACTTCACAAATGTTTGCATATTTTAGATGAAAAACAAGAGCTCCCTCATCCTCCATAGACAGAGACATTCAAAGGCGCTGAAACCGTTGGAAAGTTAAAAAGGTAACTAATAACAGAACTTGTTTTTGTAAATTAACCTTTTAATAAGGACCCATTCGTTCATTCATTTTCTTTTCAGCTTTGTCCCTTTTATAATATGGGGTCGCCACAGCGGAATGAACCGCCAACTTATCCAGCATATATATAAGCGGATGCCCTTCCAGCTGCAACATATCACTGGGAAACATCTACTGTATATATTCTCATTCACACACATACACTACGGACAATTAAGCCTAGCCAATTGACCTACAGCGCATGTCTTTAGACTTGTGGGGGAAACCGGAGCACCCGGAGGAAACCTACGGGAACACAGGGAGAACATGAAAACTCCACACAGAAACACCAACTGACCCAGCCGAGGCTCGAATCAGCAACCTTTTTGCTGTGAGGCGAATGTGCTACCCACTGTGCCACCGTGCAGCCCTAATATGGACCCTTCATACCACAAAATAATTATCTATTAAAATTACTTATGTGTCTTTACTTCTGAGAGCTTGTGAATATTAATCTTTAAATGACCCTTTTTAAATTCCCATATCCTAAATGCCAGCACACACCCATTCTCTAAACATGAAGATGTTGAGCAGGAGTGCAGTTATTACCCTAACATGGCCGAGTTCAGATGTATTCAGGAAAAATGGCCTGCTATTTTTACAGCCCACTAATGATGTAATTGCATATGTTAATCTTTAAGAGGATGAAGTGCCGGGCGGTGGGAGACTCTTTTCCCACTCTCTTGCTCTGAATCTCAATGAGGATGGACGTCCCGATAAGCACACTGTGAGGATGAAAATGATTCTATTTGCTTAGGCAGCAGGCCTTTATAATGTATATCTTTTCGCGGTGTCTTTCACAGTTATCTATGTAAATCCTTCCATAAGGGTGCCATTTACACTAGTGCGTTTTTGCTTTAAAATATCATGTTAAAATGAAAATGCTCCTCGTCCAGAGAGGCATTTTTATTGCGTTTCAGAAAAAAACTATCTCCATTCACAAATGCCTGTATATTGTACCGGTTTCCGCAATGTAATGGTGACGTGAGAAGCTTGACGAATCAGGGAACGACATGCAATAGTGCAGATGGGTGTTTATGGCTATTTAACATACCCCAAAAGTTATCTCCGTTTTTGGAACCAAAGCTGAGGTTATCCACTTACTTACTCTTAAACTTACCCAGGTATGTCACATAACCTGCTTTCTGGAATACCCCCGAGGTATAGCCATAACAAAGCCTGTGTTTTAAAATGAAAACACTCTAGTGTAAACAGAACCACAGTCATGTTGTAAAATTAAACAAAAATGCTGTAATGTAAACAGCAACAATCGCATTGGAAACTATAACCGAAAACAGCAATAGCCCCATTGCAAAATAAAAACAAAAACACTCTAGTGTAAACAGCAACAGTCATATAAACAAAACACTGCAGTGTAAATAGTTCCAAAGTCACATTGCAAGATAAAAAAACGAAAACCAAGTACCACCTCAGACAAAAATTGTCTCTCCAAGTACCACCATAATGACCAGTATTGAAATACAGTAGCGTAGTAGGCCCAATTAAGCAGCACTGCACAGTTAAAAAAACGAGGCAGATTAATTCCTATTATTAAGAATATGTATTATTGTCAGCCACTTTAAACATTATAAATAGTTTGAACATTAATTATGCTTGCAGACAAAAAAAAAATCACTATTTAATGTGCTTTTAAAAGTTTATTAAAAATGGCACTGTTCTTAAAAAGTCAAAAGAAAACTGCCGTACTTATAAAGTGTTAATGTATAGCTTATTTATCAAAACCTGGAAATGTTGTTGGACCTGATAAATATAGGCTATATCATACATATATATAATTTTAATATTTTATACATTTTGAAAGTTTAGCAAGTTGCAATTTGGAAGTTGCATGTACACATGACATATTTGTATATCTTTGAAATCTAAACTTGTATTTTAATATGATTTGGAATTACTTAAATTAGAAATTAGATGTGCTGCTCTTCATTTACAGTATAGGCCTATGTGTGTCTGAAAAGCGAGTGATTAAATGCATACAGTGCTTTACCAATTTATATGTGCGGTATTTCTAAGATCTGATGCAAACGAGATCACATAAGTAAACCGTGAAGTTTGCGTTAACCGCGCACCCGCGCACCGACCACTGTTTTCAAGCAGACTTGGGTATAGTTTGCGGTTCCTCCATCTGTGCAAACGAAGAATAACTTTAATTATATTTTAGCTCTAAGCTTCAAGCATGGCAAAGTTGCTTGAGTCTACGCTCTGTGTCTTGCACCATTTGAATCACATCCAAATTAAATCTGAAGTAACAAATTAAACCGAAAGTTTAACACGTACTCTGCTTTACAAAACAAATAACTTTATATATTGAAAACACGCATTATTTTACACAACTACGAGCACACGTTTAACACATTTATAATAAATATTTTACCAGTCATGCAGCATGGGGAAAATCATGAGTTTGCAGTTACTGAAACAGCAACACAACTGCACTGGTCTGCAGAAGCGCATGTATCTGCTCTGTAAGCGCCGCGCGCATCTTCCTCTGCGCAAAGCGAACTGATTTTTAACATCTGATGACACGATGCACTAAAGTAGACATTAAAAGCACACTTGCATAATCGTACACTTCAGGGAACAGCCAATGCTGTCTGATCACATGAGTCTCAGTGTTATTTGTACATGTCAAAGGGTTAAGTGTGTTCATTTTATTCTTTTATTATTCAGCGCTTCTTCCGCGTACCACTGGAAGGAAGGCCATGTACCACTAGTGGTACGCGCACCACAGTTTGAGAACAACTGCTCTACTGTAAACAGGCCTACAGACACAGTGGAAACTATAACCGAAAACAACAATAACCCCATTGCAAAATATAAACGAAAACACTCTAGTGTAAACAGCAACAGTCATATAAACAAAACACTCCAGTGTAAATAGTTCCAAAGACTTCACACCATAGACAATTGCCTTTAGATGACCCCAAAGATAAAAGTCTAAGGGGGTTAGAGCGGGAGACCTTGGGGGCCATTCAGCTCTCCCACAACGACTAATCCACTTTTCAGGAAACTGTTCATCTAGGAATGCTCGGACGTGACACCCATAATGTGTTAGTGCACCATCTTGCTGTAAAAACTCAGGGAAGATGCCAGGTTCAGTGCATAAAGAGGGAAACACATCATCATGTAGCAATTTTAAATATCCAGTGGCCTTGAGGTTTCCATTGATGAAGAATGGCCCCACTAACTTTGTTGTCTATGGTGTGAAGATACAAAATGTGCAGCACCTGAAAATACAGATACTGGAAGCCTGTGCTGGCATTTCTCCTGCGGTGTTGCTATCAGTGTGTGAAGAGTGGGAGAAGAGGGTTGCATTGACAATCCAACACAATGGGCAGCACATTGAACACATTTTATAAGTGGTCAGAAACTTGTAAATAACTCATGAAAGAATAAAGCTATAAAACCAAGCACACCATTGTTTTTCTTGTGTAATTCCCAATAAGTTTGATGTGTCACATGACCCTCTTCCTATTGAAAAAACTAAAGTTGGATCCAAGATGGCCGACTTTAAAATGTCCACCTAGGTCACCACTCATCTTGAAAAGTTTGCCCCCTTACATATACTAATGTGCCACTAACAGGACGTAATATCACCAACCATTCCCATTTTATTAAGGTGTATCCATATAAATGGCCCACCCTGTATAATAGGCTAATCAAAAACATAACCACATTCAATGATTTCAATTCACAATCCAAAAGTGCTGCAAAAGTATGTCTAATATCAACCTTTCAGTTATAACTTCACTGTAAAAAATGCAGGGTTCCACACAATGCAACACAAATAGATTAAGTTAACAAATGTAAGTGGATTGAACATAAAACTATTAAGTTGGCCCCTAAAAATCCCCAAACATTGTGTGTGATAATCATAGAATCAAGAATTTGGAGTGTAATAATCATAACACAAACTAAATATGAGATGCAAATGTTTATGCAGTGGCACTGTTGTTCATTGTTTTTAGCATCATCTACTGATTTGGAAAGGACATTTGAGATTTTCTGCTCAGCAACAGCGGCATAAAAACAAGAATGTCAACCACAGGTATCAATAAATAAAGAAGCAGAAGAAGCCCTTGGGAACGTGTGTAATATTATTCTCCTAGCAAAGGAGGATTATATTGAGCGTCTGTCCGATGACCTTCCTCTGAGTCTGCAGAGCTCGAGCGGCGTATACTAAGATTATCATCAAACATGACACACACAACGTCACGTCTGAAAACTACATCAGCACCATGACAGCGAGTCACATCTCAGTGACTGCAGATTAATAATGACCGCAACTGTTGTGGCTGAGAAACGGAGACGCTTTAACCCTAATGTTGACTTACAGGTCAAAAATGACCCGTGGCCACTTTAGCAGCAGCAGAAAAAAAAGTTGTTTTTTAGACGTCTTTTTTAATCTTGAAGTTTGACAAGAAAAAAAGAAGTGTGCTGCGATTTTTATATTGCTAGGCAACCATTGAATCAGCTGTGTATTGTGCGTAGCTCTGCTGTTGATGTTGATATAATTGTAATATTTAATAATATTTTGAAGTCATACATCTCAGGATAACTCGAAATAGCGACCCCTTGTCTCTCCTCCCTCTTTAAAATTCCCTGTAGTCGACAACTGAAACACTGCTGTCACCTCAACGAAAACCCTGCCTCTGCTTTCATTTGACTGGAGAACGAAAAAAGATGACATACCTCGCTTTTTCCACTCAGAGTTGACTTTTTTCAATTGCATACACACATAACAGAACGGCAAACATGCAAGGTGTACTAGGCGGTTAAAATGTGATGCACGTAGGGTGCATAAGAAGCATGCAAAATGCAGTAGAAAACCATTTTAAAAAGGCGCCTCGCAACACAAAAACCTTAAGCCCAACCAAATCACGCTCTGACCAACCCAGGCTCATTCTGAAAACGTACCGCTATATGCATTCAATATGTCCCAGGAGCTATGTTTTTTTGCAGTTTTTGTTTTCGAGATTCCACCAGAGGCCGTTGTGTACGATTTTTGAGATCTCAAATTTCTCTCGCGAGATCCATTCTGCTGTTCTCACGTACATCCACCAGATGCCGCTGTTGACTGACTGTTTGACTGACCGACTGATCGACTGACCCACTGTCCCGCTTTCCTAAACCCAACAAATAGTGTTTTAAAAGCATAGATTGACCCGCCCACCCACTTCACTAAACCCAACCGACAAATTTAAAAAGCAATTCAGAAAAAGAAAAGCCCTCGTCTGATTTTTATCACATTTTACCACATTCTCACATTTTTATCACATAACCCTGTTATTGACTAGCTTATTTTATTTTTTGGCTTCTGTTATTGTCTTACTCGCTTTCTGGAACCGTTCTTCACCGGACTCGAACCCCAACGTTGTCCTCTCTGCGTCTCAAGTCCACCAATGTACTTGGCGAGTTAACTGGACAAACTGGTAACAGCCGGAAAGCCGTCCATATGGAGGTAAGCGGTCAGCTGGTAAGTGCAAAAAGCAACGGTGTCATTCCTCCCCGCATCCATTAGTATTTCTGGCTACATAATTTGTGATCTCTAGAAATGTATATAGGGCTACCTTTTCAGAATAAGCCTATGTTGACTCTGGTCCACCTCTGCCAACTGGGCCAGGGCTGGCTAACCAAACAGCACCTGGGTGTGGCATGGGCCACTCAAACTAGTCAAGCGCACCGGGGATATGGGGGTCAAATGCGCCCAGACATGGTTTGGATAAAGTAGTGTAAGTACAACCTTATGGACCAACTATAAAACCATTTTAAACCACAAACGCCCCCCTCTCAATCGAAACTGCCCACCGGTTAAAAATTGATGGAATACTCTACATCAGATGAGGAAAAATCTACATACAGAGTTTGTGATGAATGATGAGGTTGTTCTTCATGCTAAATATATTCAAGAGTTCACACTTAGCCGATGATTGGTTATAAGCTTGTTAGGCATGCTGTCCCGGAAGAGAGCCCTGATTTTATAAGATCCTGGAGCCCTGGGCTCTCTTCCGTTAGCAGAGCGAGAGGGGAGTTTGAGCTCAGGTAGATCTCAAGAACTCCCTTACTTATTTCTGGCTAATCACAGATATAAGATGGCTAAGGAGATATACGGCTTGCTAAGAGCTTGACTATGATGCCAATTTGGTATGTTTAATTTACTTAGGTTCCAAGTTTTTTTAGACTGTGGGAAGAAACCGAAGAACCCAGGGAAAGCCCACGCCAGCATAGGGAGAACAAGCAAACCCCAAACAGAAAAGTCGACTGGTTCAGTAGGGACTTTAACCAGAGATGTTCTTACTGTGAGGTAACAGTGCTATCACTGGGCCGCCGTGTCGCCTATCAAGAAAAGAGGGGGCGTAGGAGTGGGTGGGGGCTTGATTCTTCAAGACGAAAATACTGAGATGAGAAACTGTGGTTATTTATAGTGAGTAAGAAATCATCTGATTGGTCAATCATGTGTTAGCTAATGCGGGACCAGCTGTGAACAATCATGAGCACGTGATCCTCTCGAAAATAGTTTATAAATAAACTTCACTTTGAGAAAGGACCCACAGGACAAATGGAAACTACAGAAATCTAAGACCACACAAGGGTTAAAAAGGTCATGGCGTGGAGCTTTGACATTGTTTATTATATAACGGTAATGTAGATATTTTGTTGTTTTGTTGATGTTGTTTATTTAGGGTCAAATGTGATGAATTGTAAAGCCTGATAAGTTGAGATTGCTCAAATAGCTTGAGATATTCCGTTGTCACAAATGCTAACTAACTTTTAGTTAGTTGAACTTAGTTTTATTTTGTTCTTTGTCTCTGTTTCTCTTATATAAATCAGAGAGGACGATGGTTCTTGAGGTCAAAACAGGTTTTCACTGTAAAACTTCACAAGAATTGCTTATGTTATTGCAAATAAGAATGAATGTTGCATTTTAGGCAACACAAAAAGCTGAAAAAAATATTCTATAGCATTTTACTAGCAAATGATTTTATTTTTGATGTTTTAAGTGGACCTCAGGGAACATTATAAGAGTATAAAAGAATTAGGTTTATGACCACTTTAAGCATGTCTGGTAGTGAACCCTCCAAAAAACGTATTAGATCACAACCCGTAAATTTACATTTATAAACAAATTTACAGTGACAACAAGAGGGATAATAACAAAGACAATAGATTTGCAAAGACAGATCACTCGCATCCCTATGAATGGGGAAAAGTGCAATGCAAAAGCTGCCACAGTGCAACAAGCACTTTATAGCCTGATGGTTCTTTTGGCGGAGAAATCCGTTCATTATGGCAATCACTGTCATTTGGTGACCACTGTGTGCCTGCACTAATTTTGATTGGAAAAATGGCAACATTGCATCCCATCACTAGAGTGCAAATTACAAAGGGGTTTGACCCTCCAAAATTATTAGCCCTCTTATTAAATAAATACATTTCCATATTAAAAGGAGTTTATTTCCAAACCATCATACCAAACCACAGCTCTTTTGACTCGTTGGTTGGAAACGCTGCTTTATTTGCACGTCTTTTATGCGATACAGTTTTGCGTAATAAGTTCATTCGCATTTTTGAATGGAAACATAGGCTAGCTGGTATGTTTGAACCTGATCTGCCTGTTTGTGCTGCTTTATAAAGAGGTTTAATATCTCGCTGTTTCTTTTTATGTTTAATTGACCCTGTGCAAAAATACTGTAACAGTCTGGTTACATCTGATCCAGTTAGAAACACATTTATCCTAATTAAAAAAAATATCCATTAACATATTTGCACATTAAAATAAGCAACTAATCTAAAAAACATTTTTCTGAAGAAAGTATATGAGCTGGCTATTCCATTTCAAATAAATTTAACTCACAAACAGCTAGCCTAACATTACTTCTCTATATTAGCAAAATATTTGAGCATCGTAAATTAAATATAATAACTTACATACATGGAATGTGCATGTAACACTAGCACAGATGAAGTATAGCATTAACTGTCTAAAGAGCAATTTGATCTCTCTCTCATTAAGGTAACTGATGTCATCAGTGCCTTGTTAACTTAGGCAGCGGATAAACGTTCCTCAGCAAACAAACCTTATAATAAACTATAAAGCATATTTCAAATATTATGTTATGATGTATTATTATTGATCGTCTTACTTGTAACCATGCTCTTGTCATTGATTTTAAAAATAGCTTGAGCGTTGCAAAATTCAAAAACGTCTTTAGACAAGTGAGAAATCAATCAGCATCAGGAAATGGCAGTAGTAAATACAATTTTGGGGTGGCCAGTTGGCTCCGCAACTGGGGGGAAACCTGAGCACCCGAAGGAAACCCACACAAACACAAGGAGAAAATGCAAACTCCACATAGAAACGGGCGACCTTCTTGCTGTGAGGCGAACGTGCTACCTACTGCGCCACTGTGCAGCTAATGTTGAGTTTGTTATATTGATGACATTTTTTTTGCAAATTAGAAACCACCTCATGTGGATTTTAATAACTTTGAATTCGCGTCACATTTTAGATGCATTCTGCTGTCCTCCGGAGGTTGCGTTTTTAGCCACAGCCACATAAACTAATGCAGCCTTCATGGCAACCCAGAGTGCTGAAATATAATTGGGTAAACTGGCAGTGGGCTGGTTATAAAGTAGAGACCAAAACAAAAACACAACTAACACAAATCTTCAAAGCAGAATATCTGACTTTAGCATTGTTTTTCTGAACAAATATGTTCACTTATGGCCCGTTTCCACTGAGTGGTATAATACGGTTCGGTTCGGTACACTTTTATGGCCGTTTCCACTGTCAAAAGAGTACCAAACTGAACTGTACCGTACCACTTTTTCGGCACCCTTTCGAAAGGGCACCAAAGACGAGAAAGGGTACCAAAAGGTGGAGCTACACGCGTAGCTGAATGCTGATTGGTTTACAGAGATACGTCACGATCTCATGGAGCTAGCCAGAATCAAAACAATGGAGCCGCCATGTTTTTAAATACACAGCCGAGACAACTATATGCATATAATAACGATCCATGGATGACCCGAGCTCAAAACAAACCATGTCGTTGTCTTGATGAACAGCCACAAAGCCAAGAATCTGCCGTGTCCTGTTGTTGTTTTACGAGGCCGTCTAAAAGTCTAAAAGTGCGAGCGGTTTTTGCTTTCTCCAGAAAGCTTGCGATCGCGTCTAGATTTGATACAACAAACTTCTTGAGCTGATAATAATAACGCGTGTGATTAATTAAGCGTCTTCGACATCTGATCCATTCAGAAAGAAAAGGACAAACGCGAGGGTGAAGCGCAGAAAAAAGAAGAAGCCCAACAAAACACAGGAGCAAATAGTTTCAGCAACCTGAACAATCTGCCATGAACAAATCATGAACAAACTGCCATGTTTATCATCACCTTTTGGACTATTATGAACTCTGAATGACGGAATTACTCTCTAACAGAGGCTACATGTGCTGGTGAAGATATAGATGAGAGGTTAGCTCTGACTGTGGGCTACTGTATATGTTGCGTGTTGTTTTTGAACTCAAATAAGGACTAAATGTATGCTGTGAGTAGTTTTTCTGTAAGTGGTAATATATCGGACACTGTAATGGTCTGTATGTGTTCATATATGTTGCATTTATTTATTTATTTTATATAATTGCAGACATTACAGTAAGCTGTAACACTGTCACACTGTCATTGATCTGCAGTTATAATCAAATCATGTTCATAGAAATGTTAGTAATAAACATTTATAAACAAGTATTAATGTTTATTGTATTGTATTGTAAGTATTAATTTGTTAGAAGAGCTTCTCATATAATGTGAACGACCTGTACAGCTTTACTGTAGACATTTATTCGAGCGAGAATGACGTCGACTGAAACTCTCTGTAGTACACCGCGCCCACCAAAAGGTTACCCTTTGTAGTGGAAACGCAAGCCTGATAAAGGTGACCCGTACCGACCCGAACCGTACCATACTGTACCACTCAGTGGAAACGAGCCATTAGCGTGTTTCTTAAATATCTACAAGCATATTATGATATTTCTATGATTTAGAAGAGTCAAAAACTTACATAGAGCTCCCTTAAGTTTGTTTTCAACTAAATTGCTGTTATCTAAAGAGTCAAGTAAAATGTTTCATATTTTTATGACATTTTTAACCCAACAATTGGGTTTGTCCATATTTGATCCAAAATTACATCAAAGCAACCCACCATTTAAAAATCTACCAACAAACAGCCCTATAATGTTCCACTTGAGCGCGTCTGTTTTTCTCTCACTCGGTTACTCTCCTTGTGCCGTGATCCCTCTCTTCATGAATATTTAACGCTTATCCTGATCCCGCCCACTCCTCTGGCTTTGTGCCATCCTGTACCCTTCAGCCAACCAGTACACTTCATCAGGCCGAGACGGAGCGGACAACAGGGCAGAAATCAAGGGATCCGGACACAGTCAAAGCAGCACCGTGCTGCAGAGAGAAGCGTTCAGTTGTCTTTAAACAGCTCTTGCTGGAGGGCACAACACAGCACACTGCTGCAGATAGAAATCTCTTGCTCTCTCCAGATCGGCCCCCTCAAAATAATCTCACACGTACACAAGCATACAAACAATTACTTCAGATATCAGAGGACACGTGAGGCTGAGGGCATTCAGTCACTTTCACAGTACTGATAGAGGTCATTGGACTAAGCTATTGTCCAAGAGGATCGATGTGTGGTTTTTTTCCTCCTCTGAGATTAGAAACATGTTGATATTCTGGCTATATGATGTAGACAGTGTTATTTTAAGACATTATGATAAGTACAACTTTAATAAAGTGTGATTATAAAGATTAGTGTGCTATTACTTTCTTTTCAGGCAACTGGTCATTGGAAATATGAAGTGATTTAGGGTGCTTTCAGGGTGCTTTCACACTAGCACTTTTGGTCTGCACCTGGGTTTGTTTGATGTTAGAGTACGGAATGTGTAGCTAGTGTGAACATTTCTTCTAAACTCGGTTGTGCACCCGTGAACCGTACCCGAGTCCACCTGGAAGAGGTAGACAGGGGTACGGTTTACTTCCGGCAACTGTACAACAAACTGTCATTTTCATAATGTTCATTTGTGTGTGTGTGTGTGTGTATTATATTTCTTAGTGACAAGCGAAACTGAGCCAGGGCAAACACACTGATAATATCTGCTTGTCTTCTCCAAAAACAGCTTCTGACATCGTCAGAATATATATAACGTTTATAATATTTATTTAATATATTTAGTCGCTCTCTGTATGTCCAAAACCAAAAGATTCAGTAAAAACCGCATTGTGTGTACGCCTTTCCATTTTGGCATTTTGCTTTTGTGTCTATCACCTGGCAACAGCCGCACACAAAACAGCAGTTTGATGACTCAAGCGTACCGGGGTTCAGAAGGAAAAAAAGACGGTGTGAACACAAACCAACCCAGAAGGTAGCAAGGGGGGACAATTAAACTTGGGTAAGATCCAGGCAATTGAAGCAAGTGTGAAAGCATCTTTATGGCCCGTTTCCACTGAGTGGTACGGTACGGTTCAGTACGCTTTTATAGCCGTTTCCACTGTCAAAAGGCGAACCGAACTGTACCGTACCCCTTTTTCGGCACTCTTTCGAAAGAGTACCAAACATGAGAAAGGGTACCAAAAGGCAGAGCTAGACGCGCAGCTGAATGCTGATTGGTTACAGAAATAAGTCATTCGCTCACGCAACAAGCCAGAATGAAAACAAAGAAGCTGCCATGTTTTAATACACAGCTGAGAAATTACAGTGTAATTATATATACATATAATAATAACAAGCCCTGGTCGACCCGGGCTCAAATGAACCTTGTCGTTGTCTTGATGAACAGCCACAAAAGCAAAAAGAAGAGCAATTTTACCCTGTGCCTCGTTTTTTACGAGCCAGTCTAAAGCGAGCAGTTTCGCTTTCTTGCTTGCGCTCGCCGCACGTCTATATCTGAAATAACAAACTTCTTGAGCTGATAATAATTTGCGCTTGATTATTGACGTGCTTTTGAAACCTAATCCTGTCAGAAACTGACAAACGCGAGAGTGACGCATGAATAAACAAAAGAAGGAGAAAATAAAAATATTATGGAAAAAAAAATCAAGTTCCATGAAGATATTTTGTAAATTTAGTAACTGTAAATATAGCAAAACTCTCTTTTGTTATTAGTAATGAGCATTGATAAGAACTTAATAAAAAAAATCATTTCAGATTTTTATCAAATAATTACAGCTTTGGTTAGCATAAGAAACAACTTTTTTGAAGTGAAACTGTGAAAACGTTTCCTGACTCGCCCCTCCAAACAACCCAAAGTGGCTCAATGATATATAGTTCTGGTGACTGCAGGCCATGGGAAATGATCAACTTCACTTTGATGTTCATCAAACCACTCTGTCACCAGTCTTGCTGTGTGTATTGGTGCATTATCATCCTGATACATTGCACCACCTTCAGGATACAATGTTTTAACCATTGGGTGCACATGGTCCTCTAGTTCTTGGCAGTGAGACGCCCATTTTGCACAAATAGTGGGCCTAGGGCAGAATTGTCCAAACTCAGTCCTGGAGGGCCGGTGTCCTGCAAAGTTTAGTTCCAACCTCAATCAGACACACCTGGGCTAGCTAATCAAGCTCTTACTAGGCTTTCTAGAAACATCCGTGCAGGTGTGTTGAGGCAAGTTGGAGCTAAAATCTGCAGGACACCGGCCCCCCAGGACCGAGTTTGGACACCCCTGGCCTAGGGAATACCATGATAATGCAGCCCAAACCATCACTGATCCATCCTTATGCTTTACTCTGGGCATGCAACACTGGGTGGCACACTTATTTGGGGCTTCTCCACACCGTAACTCTCTCGGATGTGGCATAGACAGGATTCATCAGAGAGCAGTACATGTTTCACATTGTCCACAGCCCTAGATTCTCACTCTGGACAGGAAACTGTGATTTTAGAAACAGAAGAGTCTGGCTGCAGTGAGTTAGGCAGCTGTGGTTTTATGTTTTCGGATACAATCTGGGTTAGCACCCGGACATCCCTTTTAGACAGCTTCCTCTTGCGTCCAGAGTTACTCTTGTTGGATATGGTTTGTCCTTCTTGCTGGTATGCTGACATTACCCTGGATAACCATGTGGCTCTTGATACATCACAAAGACTTGCTGTCTTGGTCACAGGTGCTTTTGAACTCTGATATGTCACACATAATGTTGTGTGCATTGCAATATTTAAGCAAATCTGTGTTATTACTCTGCTAACTGAACCTTCACACTCTGTTCTTAAGCTGCGGCAAGGACTATAGAATACACAAGACATGTCACTCGTATACTTTTGAATAGGGAAAAGTGTAACTGTCAATATGGCGATTGAAGCCCCACCTTCTAGTACAGGAGCCAATCAGCGATTGCTATATGGCGAATAAAGCCTGCCTTCCAGTACAGGAGCCAATCAGCGATGGATATAGTTTGACAACTCTCTGGGGAAAGGGCTTAGACCGGATGTGAGTTTCTGCAGATTTTGTATAATACGTACATTTAGAAATGAAACTAAATAGATAGTTGTTGTTTATTTGTTGGGTTATTCATAATATGAATTGTAATCATAACCTTGCCAAGTAGTTTTGGAGAATTTGATGTTTCCCCATTCAAACAGAATGCCTGAGCATACTGCCTGAGGTGTTTCAAAGATGGCCGCTGAGTGAAATGACTTGCCTTAAAGGGACTTTGGCTGTGGTCACACTAGAGTTTGAGCTTGCGAAATTCTGTTGTACGGCGCTGTGAAAAGGGGCGGTATTAAACAAGATGATTAGACATTTAAAAAAGCGAGCGATTGGTCCTATTTTAGAGGTCATGTTTTGATCCTCGATTGGTCTCACGCAGTCAAGTGATTTGATTTCGCAGGTTAGAGTTCACCAAGCTTGAACTTTGCAACGCAGTGAACTGCGAAACTTGTCACAGGAGCTTGCGTTTCCGGTCTGACGCATTTGCGTGCTTATGAATGGAAGTCTATGGGGACAAAAGTCCAATGTGACCGCAGCTTTACTGGTGGAATGTGCAATCAATGAAGATTGGCCACCAGGCTGGTCAAATTTAGCTATGAGGCCTCCAACACTAAATTGGCCGGTGTTTTAGTTTTATTGTCCAACTCATGTTTCTCCATATATACAACTTTTCTGTTGTGGTCAGTTTGCTCGGTAGCTCACTTTATACACTGATGTTCTAGGGATGCAGATCACTCAGTTTGAAGTCCGATAAAGCACAGTTCCACACACAAAAAAAGACTAAAACAAGCTGAAACTATGTGGTTTTAGTTTCCTACATTTGTTTTTAAAAGCACTATTGATTGGGTTTACTCGTTCGCTGGTCTAGGTGATCTGTCCAACAAACCCTGTCTTCTCATGGACAAGTACAAGAAGAATGTGTATCTAAAATGTACAACAAAATGTATCATTAGTAACACTTCAGATTCCCAAAAATGTAGAAAGTGATCTCTAGTGCATTTGCTGCCTGAAATGTATCTGGAGCAACGTATTTTACATTTCACAAACATGTGGGCTGAAGCATGTATTTTTCTAAAGTGCCTGGGCTGCAAACAAGGGGTTCAAACCAGATACTAAAAAGATGTAGTATAGTGGCCAGTGAGCGTAATATTCTTTCATTTTTAATAGTGAGCAGACAAGCAGGTTTGGACCAGAGCTCATATCATGTCTCAAATATTATGTGACTTCGATGACATGAGGTTGAAATAAAGTTCTTTGTGTATGTGTGTCAGTCAGAATAATCCTGCTCTGTCTTCTCTCTCTCTCTCTCTCTTAGTTAGTCAACACTGTAAAAGTGCTGACAGTGAGGAGAACCGTCATCTTCAGCAGCTCATCCAGAAACTATAGAGCCTCTAAAGAATATCATCATGCCTTCTGACACTACTGTACATCGCAATTAAATAGGATTCAATTACCTTGACTAGTTTATTAGGAGCTACAGTAAATGATGAGCCAGCAGTAATCTTCTCATCCTGATGAGACCCTTGACAACAAGTTAAGCTCCTGATAGACGGAGGCACTAAGAGTAATACAATGAGTTTCGATAGTCAGAAAATGCATAACAAAATTTAATAATGTATAGATAATAGTTTTGCTTGGCCTCACTTTGACCAAAAGCACAAAATCTGTTCAAAATATGTCACAAAATAGAAGTTCAATTTTGGCACAATCTGTTTGATGCAGGGTACTGGTGATTTATAAATGACAATAGGCATCAGACAGCAACCGTTGTGCCACAGTGGGCAACACCTGAAGGTTTTTTCAGTCCTATAAGACTGAGTTAATAAGTTTTTGTCACAAGTGGTCTTGACAAACCACCCATAAGAGAGACATTCTTTCCTCTCCATATGCACCAGACTCTTTCCTATAGACACTTCATTCATTTTCCTTCGGCTTAGTCCCTTATTTACCAGGGGTTGCCACAGTGGAATGAACCGCCAACTATTCCGGCATGTTTTACACAGTGGATGCTCTTCCAGTTTTGGACTGTAGGGGGAAACAACGCCTACATGGGGAGAACATGCAAACTCCACACAAAAATGCCAACTGGCACCCGAGTACTCGAACCAGTGATCTTCTTGCTGTGAGATGACAGTGCTAACCACTGAGCCACCATGCCACCTATAGACACATATTTCTTGGAAACATTCTACAATTTTGAGTGGACTGGACAACAGGTGAGTGGACTGGACAAACCACATGTAGTAGACACATTCTTTCCCTCTCCATTTGCACCAGGCACTTTCCTACTCAATAAGATCTCAATAATAATAAAACTGCTAAACTAACTTAGAATTGTCTTGACATCCATGTAGATTTGCTCTTCTGTGATTTGAAGTGCTTCTTTTATCCTCATCTGTCAGTCATTTTGGATAAAAGCATCTGCTAAATCAATAAACGCAAATCTGTACTCAGCTTGGAAACAACTACGATAATTGTGCATACAACTCTGCAATACAGATTTGTGTCCACTGTAGAATTTACTCTCTTCTTTTGACACTTTCCAACAACAAAACACACTGCTTCAGTAGCCATTACTTGTTTCACTCTTCTTTCTGAAATCTGATGCTAGGTTTGTAACCTACAGACAAAAGGTGAACCAGCCTGGACTTCTGTACACACTAGTCCCTGGTCAGGTTAAACTTGTTACAGATACATGGGTATTACTTTATTATGATGGTCCTTTTAACATGTTTTGTTGATTATAAACAAAGACTATAGAATACAAAAGATGTGTCGCTTCTATAGACCTTTTTCTTAAAACTGAAAATTACCCATTATGCTTTGCGTGTATGCGCAGGGAGAATGCTAAGAACTTCCGGTCGGCAGGCATTGGTGTAAACAGTAGCATTCGGACAGCTTTGAAACGATAGTTTTACTTTATTTTACCTGCTTTTATCATCTTTGAACTTTTACTGTTGTCGATCAGCACCACCTCCTGGACTGATAATTTAAAAAATGTGATCTAATAGGATGGAAAACAACTGCTGTGAGGCATTTTTCCCTCGTTGTCAGACGGCATCTTCTGCCGTTTAAATGAAAAGCCTCATTATTGTTAAAGTCAACAGTTTCTCTTTTTTTCAAACATATAACCAACCCAAACAATATAGTTCACCAAAATGTTTGACACACACGTAGCCTACTATACTGTCCCACTAACACACTGATTTAATAACTGTGACAAAGTGGAAATAAATTGACGTTTTAAAATGACAGCAAAACACAAACCGTGGTAAATACTACACACTAACTAAACATAAACGGCTCGCGATTAGAATGAACAGAAAATTAGCCAGCAGAGTATCAGTAACGGACTTGTATTGGTCATTTTTGTAAATTGCATGACTTACACACTTAAGTTTCATGCCAGTAATCTGGTTTGCTCTATGATGCAGTGAAGTATTGTGTGTGTGTGTGTGTGTGTGTGTGTGTGTGTGTGTGTGTGTGTGT
>CAIGQZ010006767.1:1371416-1385029 GCA_903798205.1 Danio tinwini
GTGTGTGTGTGTGTGTGTGTGTGTGTGTGTGTGTGTGTGTGTGTGTGCGCGTGTGTGTGCGTGTGTGTGTGTGTGCGTGTGTGTGTGTGTGTGTGTGTGTGTGTGTGTGTGTGTGTGTGTGTTGAAGAGCCGCTGAGCTATTAGCTGACATGCCAGGGAAACATGCACACACACACACTCTGGATTTCTGACGGCAGACACGTGAACTATGAGAATGTTTTTCTCTAGCGCTTGAACCACATCTGACAGATAACGGCTTTAACACACACCTTTCAAAGCTGTGTGTGACAAAAACACTCCGTAATCTACTCAAAACGCTATTGAAACCCATTTTTGAAGCGCAAATTACCAGTTGTTGTAAACACTGTAAATGGATGTTCTAAACATTCTACCGGAAGACGCTGGTCGCTATGGCGCCCTCCATGCAGCAGCCAAGAAAAAGGTTTATAGTTTTCAATGGGGAAAACTATAATGGTCAATATGGAGAATAAAGCCCTGCCTTCTAGTACAGGAGCCAGTCAGCGATCACTATAGTCTGACGATTCTCTGGTGGAGGGGCTCAGACCAGATGTGAGTTTCTGCAGATTTTGTGTGATTCGAATGTTTAGAAATGAAACTAAAGAGACAGTTGTTGTTTAATTCTATTGGTAATTTCTAATATGAAATTTAATCGTAAGCTTGGCAAACAGTTTTGAAGAATTTGATGTTTCTCCAGTCAAACAGAATGCCCAAGCATACTGACTGAGAGCCGTTTTAAGATGGCCGCCGAGTGAAATTACTTTTCTTAAAGTGACTTTGTTGCAAGTTACATTGAAACTACAGGGTGGGCAATTTATATGGATACAACTTAATAAAATGGGAATGGTTGGTGATATTAACGTCCTGTTTGTGGCACATTAGTATATGTGAGGGAGCAAACTTTTCAAGATGGGTGGTGACCATGGTGGCCATTTTGAAGTCGGCCATCTTTGATCTAACTTTAGTTTTTTTTTCAATAGAAAGAGGGTCATTTGACACATCAAACTTATTGGGAATTTCACAAGAAAAACAATAGTGTAGATTTAACGTAACTATTCTTTCATGAGTTATTTACAAGTTTCTGATCACTTATAAAATGTGTTCAATGTGCTGCCCATTGTGTTGGATTGCCAATGCAACCCTCTTTTCCCACTCTTCACACACTGATAGCAACACCGCAGGAGAAATGCCAGCACAGGCTTCCAGTATCCGTAGTTTCAGGTGCTGCACATCCTGCATTTATTTTAAATGCGTGTTTATGTAAAACAATATAATTTGCACAAAGAAATGATGGGGTTGTTCTCTAAAGAAGTTACTCCATGCCATTTAGAACATCATTATGGGTGTTTTACGTTATAGCTAACGTGGTTCAAGCGATGTATTTGCGACAGAGAAACTACAGGTTTTGGGAAACACTCGTCACTACATCGTTCTTTTCCCAAACGATGCATCGTATTATGATAGTTCAGCCACGAGTTACTATGCTTTTTATGCTGAAGGCATATGAAATTGGCCACGCATGGACTCAGAACGACAATTGGTCCCCAATGAAAGAACAACTGAAAGTATAGAAATCATCAAATATCCAAATTTATTTACTTTTGATCAATGTGATCAATTACTAATTCGAAACTCAGTCTAAATTTAATGATTACTTGAAAATTGAAGTCAGATTAAATTCGGAGCTGGAAATAAATAAATTCTAATAAATTACAGAATTCTTTTCAGAAGCACTAGGAAAGGCTTACACGCATTTAACCTTCGACCATTCATTGTATTCCGTCATTGGGCCGATAGAATGGATTTTTACAAGCTCATTAATATTCACGACACGAGCCATATATGGCCAATCATGGACCTTTTGATTCTTTAGGTATTTTATGGAGTAAGAAATGAGCTTATAAAATCGTTTCTGGAGATTTTTTAAACTTACCGAAGCCATAAACCTACTATGTAGATATCAGAGAACAATTTAACTTATTAAACCAATGCAGTATATGGCACCTTCAAGCAAACAGTCTATTAATACTCTAATGAGATTTAGCTGGCATGTAGATGCAATGTAACTTATAGTCAACAAAATGTGCAAAAGGGACCATCAAAATAAAGTAATAAGGATACGTGTCTTGTTTGAAGACCTTTTCATCTGATTGCTCACTGACCAAATAAAACGGCAACAAAATGTTATTGATATATACTGTTGGAAATCTGTTCATGGATGTTTTCCATTTATTTACACTTCTAAATTGAATTATGGAACCTTGAGCTCTGCTTCGGCAACTTGTCATGTTGAAAAGTTTAACAATGTGACTTTTATTGAGATTTTTAGTTGTTCAAAAACAGTTATGCGGCACTGGTGGTATTTCTTCGGCCAAGACAAAATGAATGTGAGCCTGAAGTGGCCAACCTGTACAATGGCAAAGGGGGGCCAAAGATTCAAATTCATATATGGGCCATTTAAGGCAAAGATTTGGCACTTATGTCAAAATGTAATCTGAATGTGAGCCTAATGTGGCCTATGTGGAAAATGATACATTTGGCCCAAAGGATGGAGGACAAATGTGGGCCACAGTTGGAGGCAAAAATGTGGTATAGTCATTTAAGGGTAATCTGGGTCTAAACCTAAAGTGGCTCACACATGTAAGTGCAAAAGTAGCCCAGTTATTTTAAAACAAATGTGAGCCAGTTTAACAAATATTTGGCACAATAAACTCTGGCTAATGCAGCCGTTACCCTATAGTGGCCCAGAGAAGATATGGCAAATGTGGCCCAGTTATCTTAAAACATATGTGGACCACATAGACTAAAGTCACCATCATGGAGAAAAGTGTTTGCTTTAGATGGGCTCATAACCCTGAACCTCTTAATATAAATTTTCTTTTTGGCTGCTGTAATTTTAAGAACTTTGCTTAAAAATTTTATTACAGCAAACAAGCCAAGTAAAAAAAAAAAAAAACATTGAAGTGAGGTACAACCTGAGATGAAATAATATAATTCACTGATGTTAACCAATGTTTAATCCACTATTAGAAGTAACGTATTAACATGCTTGCACATGCCACAGAATTATGAAGGTTTATAAGCAAAAGAAATTCTATGGTTCAACTTCTGCTCACAGAGACGTCAATAATCAGCGCATAAACCTCGACAATGGTGACAACAAAATGAACAAAACTCACCAACATCACAAACAGGAGACTAAAAGTGACAAAATCAACAACGTCAACATAAACAGCAGAATCAAAAGCAAATAATGAAAACTGTACACTCTCAGAAATAAAGGTACAGGAGCTGTCACTGGGGCAGTACCTTTTCAAAAAGTACATATTTGTACCTGAAGCGTCCATATAGGTACTTTAAAGGTACTTTTTAGGTACATTTGGGTACTAATATGCACCTTTGAGGTACCATTGTGGACTCTTTGGGTACAAATATGTATCCTTTGAAAAGCTACTGCCCCAGTGACAGCTCCTGTACCTTTATTACTGAGAGTGTAGCATCAATAAGCTTTAGAATGTATTCATACTGCAATGCATGCTGGGATTTTTGTACTTTGCCACACCCAGCTAGTGTAAGAATGTTTTTCAGTTATTTTACGTTTGCTTCTATACAGATATATACATCGTCTCTTATTCAATACACTGTGTCAAACTACTAATAAAATAAAAGTCAAGGTAATGATGGAAGATTTTTACGCAGTGCACTCTCTAAGGAATGGCTGCTGTTTCATAAACTGTATTTGCAATCGTCACATACAGTACTTCACAGAGTAGGCACAGTGTGAATAAATGTACTACACAGAATTGTCGCATTCATTTTTCATGTGCTTTGTGCCCACAGAATGAGGCGGCACTTAGCGAACTTACCGTGCGCCCGAGGCTCGCCTTTAAATCAGACCCTATTAGCAGAAGCATCTGGCGTCGCCACATGCCTCTGCATCCACTCAGTATGCAACACCCACACTCCCATACGCTGCATTTACTATGCCAGAGGACTCACAATTACCTCTCACATCTGATCATCCAAACACATGTATCAACACTTCAGCACGTTGCCCAACAGAAACGCCACTGCGGAGGGAAGCAGGAAACTTTATCTACTCAAAGTCAAGGATGTGGCTGTGCAACAGAAGTACAACTTGCTGAATTAAAAGTGGGTGAAACAAGACGTCTCATTGAAACACACTTCACATGATCACTCACTATACAACGAGAGTGGAGGCATCCTCATAGGAGGATGTTTTCAATGTGCAAGTTAACGAAACTGCTGGCTTTCGAGGCCCAGGACTTTGGTGGCCCAGTAGTGCACAGCACAGCGAAATTTAAATGCAAATAAAAGTCTGCATTACAACAGAATGAAGCCACGGCAACAAAATTGCCAAAACACAACTGAATAATGTAAAAACATTATGGAATCAAGAGAAACCACCACAGAATTGTGTCAAAAGACATCAGAATGTAAAAAGCAAGTGTTTGCAGCACAAAGCACTCGAGTAAAAACACAACAGAATAATAGCTAAAACACAATAGAATCTGGTCAAATACACAAGAGAAATTGTCAAAACACGCTGGAATGTAAAAAAGCAAACAAAAGTTTGCAACTAGATTCCTAAAACACAACAGAACTAAGTTAAAACAACAAAATAATGTCAAAACAACAGCATTTAAAAGCAAAGATAAGCTTTCAGATTACTAAATTAACAAAACAGAATCACCAAAACACAATGGAATCAGGTCAAAACACAACAGAATGATGTCAAAACACAATTATATTTATAAAGCAAAAATAAGTTCACAAAAGGATCACAATAACACAATGGAATTAAGTGTAAAACACAACAAAATTAAGTCAAAACCAACCATTTAAAAAGCAAATAATCAAGTTTGCAACACAATGTAATCACCGAAACACAACAGAATTTAAAAAGCAAACTTGAGTTGACAACAACATTATTGCCAAAACACAACAGAATCAGGTCAAAACACAACTGAATGTTGTCAAAAAAAATCCCCGGAATTTAAAATGGAAAAATGAGTTTGCAACACAACTGACTTGCCAAAACACAATAGAATCAAATCAAAACACAAAAAAATGATGTCAAAGCCAACAGAGCTTGAAAAGCAAACAAAAGTTTGCAACACAACGGAATCAAGCGGAAGTACAAAAGAATGATGTCAAAAGACAATTGAATTTATATAGCTAACATCACAACACAACAAGATAGCAATAACACAATGGAATCAAGTGAAAACACAACAAAATTAAATCAAAACCAACCATTTAAAAAACAAATAATCAAGTTTGCTACATAATGTAATCACCAAAAACAACAGAATTTAAAAAGCAAACTTGAGTTGACACGACAACATTATTGCCAAAACACAGAATCAAGTCAAAACAACAAAATAATGTCAAAACACAAGAGAATTTGAAAGCAAAAATAAGCTTGCAACACATCGGAATTGCCAAAACACTACAGAATCACCAAAACACAATGGAATTAAGTCAAAACACAACAGGACAGTGTCAAAACACAATTATATTTATAAAGCAAAAATAAGTTCACAACAGGATCACAATAACACAATGGAATCACGTGAAAACACAACAAAATTAAGTCAAAACCAACCATTTAAAAAGCAAATAATCAAGCTCGCAACACATTGTAATTGTGAAAACACACCAGAATTTAAATGAAACACAACAGAATTTAAAAAGCGAATATGAGTTGACAACACAACTAAATCACCAAAACACAACAGAATCAAGTCAAAACAACAGAATAATGTCAAAACACAAGAGAATTTAAAAGCAAAAATAAGCTTGCAACACAACGGAATTGCCAAAACACTATAGAATCAAGTCAAAACGCAACAGAATGATGTCAAAATTATCCCAGGAATTTAAAATGAAAAAAAAATAAGTTTGCAACACAACAGACTTGCCAAAACACAATAGAATCAAATCAAAACACAACGGAACAATGTCAAAACCAAAAGAACTGAAAAAGCAAATAAAAGTTTGCAACACAACAGGATCACCAAAACACAAAAGAATGATGTCAAAACACAATTCAATGTATATAGCAAACACAAGTTCAAACGAAATTAAGTCAAAACTAATCAACACAATGTAATCACAGAAACACAGAATTTAAAAAGCAAACTTGAGCTAACACAACAGAATCAAGTCAAAACACAACAAAATGGTGTCAAAAAACACTGGAATTTCAAAAAGATTAATAAGTTTGCAACACAACAGAATCATCAAAACACAAAAGAATCAAATCAAAACACAAAAGAATGATGTCAAAGCCAACAGAGCTTGAAAAGCAAACAAAAGTTTGCAACACAACGGAATCAAGCCGAAGTGCAAAAGAATGATGTCAAAACACAATTGAATTTATATAGCTAACATCACAACACAACAAGATAGCAATAACACAATGGAATCAAGTGAAAACACAACAAAATACAATCAAAACCAACCATTTAAAAAGCAAATAATCAAGTTTGCTACATAATGTAATCACCGAAACACAACAGAATTTAAAAAGCAAACTTGAGTTGACACGACAACATTATTGCCAAAACACAGAATCAAGTCAAAACAACAAAATAATGTCAAAACACAAGAGAATTTAAAAGATAAGCTTGCAACACAACGGAATTGCCAAAACACTACAGAATCACAGCCATATCACCCTGCAGCCCAGGACCGGTTACTCACTGAAGCTAAGCAGGGCTGAGCCTGGTCAGTACCTGGATGGGCGACCACATGGGAAAACTAGGCTGCAGTTGGAAGTGGTGTTAGAGAGGCCAGCAGGAGGTGCTCAACCTGCGGCCTGTGTGAGTCCTAATGCCCCAGTGAAAGTGAAGGGGACACTACACTGTCAGTGGGCGCCGTCTTTCAGATGAGACATTAAACCGAGGTCCTGACTCTCTGTGGTCATTAAAAATCCCATGGCACTTCTCGTAAAGAGTAGTGGTGTAACTCTGGTGTCCTGGCTAAATTCCCTCTCGGCCCTTACGATCATGGCCTCCCAATCATCCCTTATCCACCGAATTGGCTCTATCGCTGTCTCTCCACTCCACCAATAGCTGGTGTGTGGTGAGCGCACTGGCACTGTTGTCCTGTTGCTGCAGTCGCATCAACCAAGTGGATGCTACACACTGGTGGTGCTGTGGAGAGACACCTCATGATGTGAAGCGCTTTGGGTGAATGGCCATACACAATAAATGCGCTATATAAATACACATTACATTACAATCACCAAAACACAATGGAATTAAGTCAAAACACAACAGAACGGTGTCAAAAAACTACATCACTGGAATTTAAAAATAATAATAAGTTTGCAACACAATAGACTTGCCAAAACACAATAGAATAAATTCAAAACATAATGGAATGTCAAAACCAACAGAACTTAAAAAGCAAACAAAAGTTTGCAACACAACAGAATTGCCAAAACACACTGAAATCAAGCCTAAGCCAAAAGAATGATGTCAACACAATTACATTTATAAAGCAAACAAAAGTTTGCAACACAACAAGATAGCAATAACCCAATGAAATCAAATGAAAACACAATGAAATAAAGTCAAAACCAAGCATTTAAAAAGCAAATAATTAAGTTTGCAACACAATGTAATCACCGAAGCACAACAGAATTTAAAAGCAAAGATTTGATCAGCAAACCATAGCTGTGCAGAGCGAGAGAACAAGGTGTGTGTTTATCGATAAATTGTTATAAAATATGCCTATTTGCAGTTCTTTGCTATAGGTATACTTGTATCTTGTACCCCGATGTTATGAAGGAGCAATTGGATTTCCCGTCTACTGTTTCCTCAGTGCTTACCTCATAATCACTATGTGACTAATAAACTGTTTCCTCCAGCAAAAAATGTAACCCTTAACAAACATTTCACTATTTTTATTTCAAATAGAACTACCATACTATACCATACAGTCATGCATGCACAGAAAGGATTAAACAGTGACAGAACCATTTAGTGGATGTACTCATTTTAACTGTAAGAGTCACTGACAGAGATAGAACCATCAGATATATAAACATCATATATATATATATATGTATATATATATATATATATATATATATATATATATATTTATATTTATATATATATTTTTTTATTATTATTATTATTTTTTTTTTTTTATATACCTCATAA
Organism: Danio tinwini; assembly: GCA_903798205.1. Classification (NCBI taxonomy): domain Eukaryota; kingdom Metazoa; phylum Chordata; class Actinopteri; order Cypriniformes; family Danionidae; genus Danio; species Danio tinwini. The sequence goes on from CAIGQZ010006767.1 coordinate 1,379,633, forward strand.
AGAGCTGAGCCCCCCCTAAAATGAAAATCCTAAAATCGCCCCTGGCTACAGAGCTCATTAATATTCATGACTGTTCCAAATATGGTCAAAACTGAGACTTTTGTTCTAGGGGTGATTCCTTTGTTCACATATGAGCATATAAAATCCTTTCTGGAGAATTTTGGAACTTACCCAAGCCACATACCTACTATGTGGATATCAGAGAACAATTTAACATTTAATTGAATCTATGCACTCTATGGCAACTTTAATATAAATAAAAAAAGCAAACATGAGCTCACAACACACCAGAAACTGAAACACCCTTTACATATGCATGCACTAAACAAATGAGAGCACAGGTATCCTCAAAGGAGGAAGTTTTCGATGTGTGAGTTAATGAAACCCGATGGCTCTCGAGAGCTAGCACAAATAGAGAACTGAGAAGTGAACACACACATACCTACAAAACACGAAATGAAAGTAATCAAGCCAGAAAACATAAAACATCTTGCGGCGCTATTGGCCTGTGTTTGTTGTCAGTGTTGAAATAATGTAATGAGACTGAGCCCAGATGGAATTTTCAGTTTATAGAGCCAGAAAAATTATGTCCCTCACCATAGCGAACGCTTGAGACCATTCAGACAGTATCTTGCAATGTGATGTATGAGACCCTTTTCTGCCTCATAATAAAAAAAATACAAATAAAAGTTGAAAATAGGTAACACATTTAATATTGCATCATGTATTGAGATGTATTATGCTAAATAAAATTGTGCTTTGTTAAAAGACAATTACAGAAACTATAACTCCTGTTATTTGGATATATAATATGACATGATAAAAATCTTATTATGGAATTTTAAAATGTTTGGACACTGAGACAAATAAGGTCACATAATAAAATATATACATCTTGCGCATATGCTCAATTAAGAGATACATTAACATTGAAAAAATATCTAAAGTCATGTCAAGGAACATAAAAAGTCACACTGAGGAAAATAAACCCCATTCCAATTTTTAACCCTTGTGTGCACTGTTCAAATGTACTACCCTTTTGTTTTGTTCGGGATGAAAACATCCGCTAAATTAAACTGCTGTAAAAAGGCATCAGATAATATTTTTTACTTTTTTGCATGAATCTGTTAATCAACCTCAGCCCTGATCAAAACTACTAAATTGCCTAAAAAAAATTACAGGATTTTAACTCTTTATTTGCCAAATTCATTAATGATGTCACTGATTTGGTGAAAAAAATTAAGTAATTAAATAAGTAATTGTGGACTGCATTTTTGTTCCTTTTATCACAGTCTTGGACATGTGAATGATTAGTAACAACATTGGCTTTGATGCATTGTTAGATTTTCATAATTTACTGCTGGTGGCTGTTTTTGCCCCATTGACTTCCATTATAACCAAATTGATGGTGCATAAATACACGGCCTTTGTTTTTGTTTACTCCATGCAGTTCTGAGAGCTGATGTGCATATTTAGATTTGATCAGACACACAAAGGTAAGTGCGTAAATGCCACTTTCACACACAGTGCTTTTGCACAGGCCTATCTAAAGGGTTAATGTTGCCAACTGGGCATCAACAGTAAAAATGACATCCAAGATTATATGGTGTCATTGGTTTGTAATCAAATAAATGTGGTTATAATGGAAGTCAATGTGGCAAAAACAGCTACCAGCAGTAAATTAGGTATATAAAATGAAAATCTAACAATGCACCAAAGCCAATGTTGTTACTAATCGTTCACATGTCCAAGACTGTGATCCACTCTGGGGTAATTTTGTGTCTTAAATTGGCCATACCATTTCCTGTGTTGCAGCTAGCAGATCTCATTTTGACACATATTTTGAGAAAATGCTTTGAAAAAAAAATTCAACAATACACTCTGGGCAACTTTACTACCCTTTTGTTTTGTTCGGGATGAAAACATTGACTGAATTAAACTACTGTAAAAATGCATCAGCTACATTTTTTTCAAGTATTTTGCATAAATCTGTTAACCAGTCCTAATCAAAACTGCTAAATAGCTTAGAAAATACATGATTTTAACACTTTAATGGCCAAATTAATAAATTATGTCATTATTTGGTAAAAAACACACAGAAAATGATGCATTTTTCATTCATTCATTCATTCATTTTCTAGGAGAAAACCCCACACTTCCCTCTTCCCAGACACTTCCTCGAGCTCCTCCGCAAGGATACCGAGGTGTTCCCAGGCCAGTCAAGAGACATAGTCCCTCCAGCGTGTCCTAGGTCTTCCCCAAGGCCTCCTCCTGGTGGGACATGCCTGGAACACCTCCCTAGGTAGGCGTCCAGGAGGCATCCGAAACAGATGCCCGAGCCACCTCAGCTGACTTCTCTCGATGTGGAGGAGCAGCGGCTCTACTCCGAGCTCCTCCCGAGTGTCAGAGCTCCTCACTCTATCCATAAGAGTGCGCTCTGCCACCCTTCGAAGAAAACTCATTTCGGCTGCTTGTATCCGAGATCTTGTCCTTTCGCTTATGACCCAAAGCTCATGACCATAGGTGAGAGTAGGAACGTAGATTGACCGGTAAATCGAAAGCTTTGCTTTTCGGCTTAGCTCCTTCTTTACCACAACGGACCGGTACATTGACCGCATTACTGCTGCCGCTGCACCAATCCGCCTGTCAAGTCCTCCACCTGGGGTAAGAACTGTGTTTTTTTATATGAAAAGTAAATATGGACTGTTTTTTTTTTACACAGCAAAATCCTCAGAGTAAAATTTACTCAGTTTAGAGAACATTTGGTCCCTCTATATAGTGTATTGTGGCAAATGTATAAAGAGAGCAATTGTGCTCTGGATAATTGATTCTGTGGTGATTTAGTCACTGTTCAAATAAGTAAAATTGGTTTTGACCTATTAAGTTTGAATAGTGTTTTATCACAAAAGTAGCACTGTATCAAGAAAATAGAACTCAGCAATACTTTTATCAGATCATAAAACACATTGAACATCTGAAACACTCAAAACACACAGACATGAAAAATCAGCATATGCTTCTCAACTATGGTGAGTTTTTTTCCCCTACGGTGCATGCTGGGAACTATGGATGAATATTGCATGATTGCTTACACTGCAGCCATAAAAAAATTCTCTAACCACTGTTGAGATAGATGCGCTGATTATTGATGTTTGCGTCTCTAAAGTGATTCAGATGATTGTGTTTTTAAAAAAAATTATAAAACCACAGCTGAGGTCCATTCACTTGAAAAACACTGAATTTTGTTTCTTATATGATAAACCATCATTTAAACATAATTTGCAAAGTCAACCATAACCTCTTATACTGTAACTCTTATAAACAATAATAATCAATACAGGATCAGTCAACCTGATCATATTTGCTGTCTTTACACTTATTATAGCAGACAAAGAATGACCAATAATAGAAATCAAGTCAAAAAGCCCAAGTAAATCAACCACTTTTCTCCACGATGGTGACATCAGGGAAAAAATAAACCTTTTTTTTTTTTGTAAAATGTAAAAACCTAAAACAGTTAATTCTCAATAAATCTCATATGGACTTTTGTGAACATCTGACAGAAATAAAGTCAAACAGGTAAGCAATGAGCAAAGCCACTGCTGTTTCTCTTCTGTTTCTGCTTATTAGCAGCAGGTGTTCATCATCAGTGCTCAATCATCACCTAATTAACACCATCACTGTCTCATTAACTTTACCTCTGCTGTTGAGTACATTTTACTCAATTTAGAGAGGGACCAAATGTTCTCTGAACTGGGTAAATTTTACTCTGAGGATGTTGCTGTGTATCAAAATCTTGGACACAAAGTCTTGAAACAACATTGCCTTTGATGCATTGTTTTTGATTGATTTTCATTTTTTTCTCCCTAATTTACTGTTGGTGGCTGTTTTTGTCACATTGACTTTCATTATAACCAAATTTATTTGTTTACAAAACCATGACACCATATAATCATGCATTTTGATTATTGGTTATTTTCCCTGTTGGGAAGAGGTCAAATTTGTCATTTTTACAGTTGGCTCCATTAACCCTTTAGATAGGCCTGTGCAAAAGCTCATTTCTGGATTTTATATGGAGTAAAACAGCAAAGTAAAGTGTTTGTATGTGTGTTTGTGAGTGTGTAAGAGTGACATTTACGCACTTACCCTGATGTCTCTGAAAAAATCTAAATATGTACATCAGCTTCCAGAACTACATGGAGTAAACATAAACAAAGATTGTGTATTTATGCACCATCAAATGTGGTTATAATGGAAGTCAATTGAGCAAAAACAGCCACCAGCAGTAAATTATGAAAATCTAACAATGCATCAAAGCTAATGTTGTTACTAATCATTTACATGTCCAAGACTGTGATAAAAGGAACAAAAATGCAGTCCACAATTACTTTTTATTTTAAAAATATCGTCATTTTGTTTATTTTTGTTTTTTCACCAAATCAGTGACATCATTTGTGAATTTGGCAATTAAAAAGTTAAAATCCTGTAATTTTTTAAAACATTTAGTAGTCTTGATCAGGACTGAGTTTGATTAACAGATCTATGCAAAAAATGTTGAAACAAATATTAATCTGATGCATTTTTACAGCCGTTTAATCCAGTGAATGTTTTCATCCCGAACAAAACAAAAGGGTAGTCAATTTGAACAGTGCACACAAGGGTTAACAAAACATACAAAGATTTATTCAAAGCATCTACTTAATTAGAAGGAAATAATTGTATTTTTCATCAGGTCAGCCTAATTTTTGATTGATCTTTAACAAAGAAAGATACTTTTTGTGGCTCCTGATTACATAGTTAAATTGGGTTGTGGTAAACATCGACCCAACAGCTTTCCTGAGCTCTGACATAGACAAAAAGTCAGCTGGTTATCTAATAAAAAGGACAAGCCCTTCAACACATTCTTTTGACTCAGTGGTACACTCTTAAAAGAAATAGGACCAGAAATGATCAACCGCTATATATATGGAACCACAAAAAAGTTCTATACAGAACCTATAGAAACTATACTTAGTGTTTATATAACCTTTTATGTCAACAACGTAAGGAAATTACATTCCTTTCATTCGTTTTAGTACAGCACAAGTCAAGAGTAAAAATTTGTACCAAAGATACGGCTTTGCATAATGTGTGCATATGAACTGCAGGACATCTTTAAAGATCAATATTATCCAAAGCAGACATTGATGGATTGGAATTTCATCCTGCATTTATAGATCAGGCTGACGTTTATTCTACAGTGTTGGTTTCCTTTTCTTGAGAATCACAATTATCATACTGCACCAGTGTAAGCATTGATTTAAACAGAAGCATTTTAAAGACCTGTTCGTGAATATTTCTGTCTGAGCAGGAGAGAGAGAGAGAGAGAGAGAGAGAGAGAGAGAGAGAGAGAGAGAG
>CAIGQZ010006767.1:1385039-1397425 GCA_903798205.1 Danio tinwini
GAGAGAGAGAGAGAGAGAGAGAGAGAGAGAGAGAGAGAGAGAGAGAGGCAGAGATCAAGAAATGACTCATGGACGCTAAAGTGGTGTGAATCACACAGAGTGGTCACTCAATCTGCACCAAATACACACTCTACACACACTCACTCTCTTTCTCTCTCTCTCTCTCTCTCTCTCTCTCACACACACACACACACACACACACACACACACACACACGCACACACACACACAAAGAGTATTATTACATTCTTCAGCATTCTTTTCTGTATTTTTAGAAACAAGTAGACATGAAAATGCAAGTGTACGTTGTTGACAGAAAAAAATGTAATGCTGGTTTAGAATGAGAGGACAGTAAGAGACCATTTACACTAATGCATTTTTGTTTGAAAATGCTTAAAGTTGTGTTACGATTACGCCTGGAGAATTTTGAAAACGCTAAAGGCCGTGTTGGTTTGGAAATGAGAGGTGAGGCATGTCAGTATACTGTACACCAGCGTTTCTCAATCCCGGTCCTCTCGCCCCCTGCCCTGCACATTTTATGTGTTTCTCTCTCTTCACATCGAAGAAGTGTCCCGCAAAGTGGACCCCACGGGACGTTCCATCATGATTCCAGTTTGAAGGGAGCATATATGTTTGATTCAAATGGCATTTTAGTGTATGATATGTGAATTTATATTGTATGTATTTATGGAGGTATGTTATGTCACACTTCACACTTCTCTAATAAGAAGCTTCAAGCAATGCTATAAATAGAGTGGAGGAACTATGACGACCTTGTAAGCCAATCGGCTGCTAGCAAAAAAACTGGTCCCCTTAATAAAATCCCTATAGGATTTTCCTATAGGCTTTTTAAAGATTGCAAATAATAAGCTCTGTGTTCAAACACTGTTCATTACACTTACAGATTTTGTCCAACCAGATAGTCCTCACATGAAATTATAAGTTTTAGCACTTTTGGATCTTAAATGCAATCGCAAGAACTGAAAAGCTAACACGCACGCTTGTTACTTTTCAAGCTTATTTTTAGAAATATGGTTCATGACTAAGATTTAGGCCCAATCCCAGTTCTACCCCTCAGCCCTTACCCAATTCTTGTTAGCTTGAAGGCGTAGGGCTAAGGGGAAGGGCTAGGTAGCCCTCGAAAGAGAGATTTTTTTAAAGAGCCCCTATTACACATTAAAAAGGGTCATATTTCGGTTTTATGGGTCGCCAACAACAGGCTGATATGCATGCAAGGTCAAAAAACACTTTCATGGTCTTATAATATGCATGTATTTTTAACCTAATTATCCCAGCGACTCCCATAAGAATTGTTCAGTGATTCATTTGTTCCCAAACCCCTCCTTAGCGCGAAGCTAACCTGCGCTGATTGGACCGATGACAGCCTTTTGCAATTGGTCAACATCGTTCAGCGCAAGAATGCCCAGAGTGGTTTATCAAGCCCCCAGGTCACAGCGGACGCCTGAAACACACTTCATAGTAAACTTACTAACACCACATTAAACAGTACCCGGTTCTCAACAGTGTTATTCAGACACCTCTGCGCCGAAAGCAGTTCAGTTAAACACCAGCATATTGCTCTATTCTTAAGTATGACACACATTTAGTATTAATCCACACAGCAGCAAAAGCTGAACTATTCTGAACCTTAACCGCTTCACGTGTGTGAGATCAGCTAACGGTGGCCATAGCAATGACAAACGGCAGTGGAACGAGCTCACAAACGCATTTAAATCCGTAAACAAAGCAGCACGCGTCGCGTTTTCAATGACGCCATACGAGAATAAAAGAGTTAACCTGATACAGTACAAGCGGTTACAAATAACAAAACATATAGATTATTTCTATTGGCAATCATTGTAATAAACTGCCCTTATTCTGCCCGCACCCCTGATGTATTGTCTGTCCATTAGAAAATGGAGGAAGAAACTAATCCATGAGATGTGTACTGATAGATTGCCCATTGTAAGTGTGCAGATTTCTGAACCACTCCTTTCCCTCACACTTCCAATAATATCCAGGTAAGCAAAGCGTCTTCATGACTCATGACTTCAGGATCTGTTTGTCTTTGCTGCTGTGTTAGTGGTCGGGGCCGCAGGTTTAAATTTTCCCGGGTTTGCACACGCAACCATTATGTTGCATGCGTGCATACAGCCCGCTTACCTTGAGGTAAGGAAATGAAATGTGAGAGAAAAAGTCTATCAAATGCCTGAAAGTTCCATCATGGATAGAGAACAACATTCGATATAATTTTTTTTGTCACAAAGTACGGTGAAAAGCAGCCCATTTTGCATATGCTATAGTGTACATTTTAGGTAGGAGCGTAAATATTGCAGTTGTGATATAGAGTTAAATGTGAATAAAAAACTGACGAAAAATAAATCGATCACGTTAAAATGGCAGTTAATATGTATGTACTTTCACACATTTGCATTACTGAGAGCAAGAAAGAGATTGTTTAATAAAAGGATCAACAAATTAATCTGTCTTAACGGTCTCTACAAGTGAAGACAGTATCTACACACAATATGATTTCCCAATTACGAATTAAATAAACGATTTATGAAAACACTTAAAAAACAGACAAATCGCCCAAATGCCCACCGCAAGCAGGCTGCATTCCAGAGTTCCAGACCAGTTCAGCTCGATGACGTATAATGTCTCTGACATCGCCTGCAGACCCATTTTAAAACTTGATAGCAACTGTCATTTTAAAGAAACATAACAGATTTAAAAAATCAAGAATGGAATGAAACTGAAGTGCTTTATGTCATAGAACAAAACATGAAAGTATCTTGAGGTTGTGTTAGCCACGAACCTTATTTAAAGGGCACCTATGATGAAAAATCTACTTTTCAAGCTGTTTGGACAGACATATGTGTAGGTATAGTGTATAGACCGTCATATTGGAGGGATATAAACACACTCAGTCCTTTTTTTTTCAATTTAACAACATAAAAACAGTGGACCAATTGGTGCGGTTTTGAGACCAACCACAACTTGACAAATTGATTGACAGCTGCGTATTAACATGTCTCCGTAGTAATGTGTATAATCAAATCAACAAGACAGGACGTGCGCAAAGCAACCGAGAATAAAAGATCTGTTCAGTTCGCTAGGATCATCAACCATCATCAAATGTGATCAAGAGTGAGTTTAACAAGATTAAAAATTTTTTAAAACAGTGCATGTTAATGAATTACAGCCATTTACTTCAGATTTACTTGATCACCACAGCTGCATGTTAGTACAATTATAAAAGAAGACGCTTCAATCCCGGTTTGTGGACTTTAAATCAGGTTTATTTTGTACATTAACATAACAGATATCCATACAACAGTGGATATTAACCTGTATCCTGTCACATTTGCGTGCAAAAACAGTGCAAAGCTAAACGTGCGCTGTCAGTGTGTGTGTGTGTGTGTGTGTCTGCGCTGTGTGTTTGTGTGGGGGAACTTTGTAACAACATCCTGTGTGACTCAGCGTTGCAACTCCACAACAAATGCATCAAATAATCATTGGTAAAGTTCTTACTGTACTATTTCTCACAAACGTTACGCAAGATCTGCTTCCTTCTTGTCTGACTGTCTGTTGTCTGTCTGATGCAGCTGAGGGAGGAGATTAAAGCAGGTCGCACACCAGAAGCGCCGCTCTGCGACATGCAGCGCTACACATTTCAGAATTCTAAACATAGGCTCAATCAGAATACACACACCGGCGCCGCAAGTCATCGGCGCCCAGCCACGACTCAGGACACTGTTCATATTTCTGCCGCGCCACAGAGCGCAATCTGATTAGTTTCTTTTTAAATAGCATGCAAATGTGCACGTCTGGTGTGTGATACTTTCAACTGTCATGTGCATGCCGTGTCGTGGCACTGAGCGGCGCATTCGGTATGTGATGCCCTTAAGGGTGCTTTGACACTTGGTTCAATTGCCTGGACCGTACCCAAGTTCGATTGTCCCCCCTTGCCACCTTCTCGGTTGGTTTGTGTTCACACTCTCTTTTTTCCTTCTGAAACCTGGTACGCTTGCTTCATCGTGCTGCTGTTTTGTCAACGACCGTTGCTAGGTGACGGTCACGAAAGCAAAGTGCCAAAATGGAAAGACTTCCACACATCTCGGTCGATTTCTTTTTGCTGAATCTTTTAATTTTGGACATACAGAAAGCGACTCGCATTCATCTGTCGCAAAAATATTATAAACATTCAGAACATCACACAGTGTCTGCAGAAGCTCTTTTAGGAGGAGACAAGCAGACATCACTTTGTATCATTGTGTTTGCCCTGGCTCAGTCCCGCTTGTCACCAAGCTAAAATATGTGACACACACACACAAATGAACGTTATGAAAACAATAGTTTGTTGTACAGTTGGCGGTTCACTTATGTTATTTGGTACGATTGCATTCATACCAGAAGTGAATCGTACCAGAGTTCGCATAAACTGTACCCCAGACCACCTCTTTCAGGCGGACTCGGGTACGGTTCACGGGTGCGCACCCGAGTTCAGAAGACATGTTTACACTAGCTAAACGTAATGTACTATGACGTCAAACAAACTTGGGTGCGGACCAAAAGTGCTAATGTGAAAGCACCCTAAGGCACGCTGACAGGCACGTGGAAACGGTGGGCGTAAAGAACTAGCCTTAATGGCGCAGTACACAAAATCCGCTACCTTATGATTAAAGCTATAAAATAGAAACTTATGAAAGGTACAATAAAAAATCTGATGGATGTTTAAAGCTGAAACTTTACAGACACATTCTGCAGACACAAAAGATTTATATTAAATCTGGAAAAAGTGGTAACCTAGGTGCCCTTTAAGTGATTTAATGAAAAAACCCATTGACTTTGGGATGAGGGAACCGGAACTGTTAAAATGCTCACTCGCTTAAGGGTATTTATGTACAAATTGACGTCATAGTTCCTCCACTCTACATTAAAGTATCTATAAAAAAATTTATTCATGCTCTAGTAGAGTGCAATGAAGAATGCACACTGCGTAGGAACATGTCAGTCAAAACACACTTCATGCATACTTCATTTTTTTGTGGTAAATGAGAAAGACATCCAAAATATGCAGAACAGTGGGTCGTGAGGACCGGGATTGAGAAACGTTGGTATAGACACATTTGAAAATGGAGGCGTGGCTATCCACAATCACTCTCTGCTTGGTCTTCTGGACTATTGAGTATCGCTCTCTGATTCGCTCTCATATATATATGACCATTAAACAAGCATACTGCAAGTATGGATGACAGCAAAATATGTAGATGCACAGTGAGAGTGAATAGTCAGATGTCATGCATTTTAGGCTGCATAGTGTAGCCGGAGATTAGTTTTAAAATTGCCAAACAAAAATGCACTAGTGCAAATGGCACCTAAATGTCTGGTATAATTCCTGTGCTTTCCAAGTGCTCTAAAATCACATCTCTTTAAATGAGAAATAAAATACAAACTGTAAAGGACATCGTTATCTATTTTCAACTAGAAAAACACAGCCCATAATGCAGTATTTCATCCTGCAGTTTTTGACGTCATCGAACACTGTGCTAAAAAGATGTTGCTGTTGGCCGGCTTAAATTATCTTAGAGCTCCTGCTGGCAGTGTGACTGCAATAATTGGTTCTCGGTGGACCATCCTAGTGGCTAGTTCCTATAACTAAGTTCCTTTAACTAATAAAAATCCCTAAAGTAAACTGGGGCTCCCTGCACCCACTTTATCTTACAATAAATTGGCAAGCAACAAGGGCCTTTTAAAACTGTGCTGCATTCCAAAATGGGTTAATCCACCATCAAAGTGAAAGAGAAAACCCATGGCCACTTTAAAGGGCCCTTCTGACTTAAAAGAATTCTAAGGGTACAAGTAATGGACAAAATGGTGCAAAATGATACAGATTGTGTTCCAAGCAAACCCCACACCCTGCGTCCTTTTGTAGATCTCAATCTAGAGGGTAAACCCTTCAAAGGGATTAGGACATAAAGATGAATCTCTCAGTGCGCTCCACTCGACTTTTAGACATGTACTCACAAACTTCCCTAACCACTTTCACTCGCCATTTTAAAGTTTTTCACTTTGTTACGTGAAAGACGGAAGCTTACATGGACATACCCATGATCCCTTGATTTTGACAGAGGGAGTGAGTCTGCTTAACTTTGTCTGCTCCAGCACATATATGTCCCAGAATGCAATGAGATTGTGACATCACAATTAACAGTGTAGTTTTCAAGTGCTCAAGGGTTTAGGGCATAGGTCTCAAACTCAATTCCTGGAGGATCGCAGCTCCAGTTATCAGTTTTGCTCCAACCCTAATCAAACACAGCTGATTTAGTAGTGTCTAGTAGTCCTGAAGACCTTAATTATAGAGTGGGGGAACTATGACGAGTTGGCATTTAGCAGTTCCGGTTCCCTCGTCGCAAAGTCAATGGGTTTTTTCAATGGGATTTCAGTTAAACCGCTTAAATAAGATTTGTGGCTAACACAAGCTCAAGATACTTTCACGTTTTATTCTACGACATAAAACACATCAGGTACATCACACTCTTGATTTTTTTAATCGGTTAAGCTTCTTTAAAAAGACGGTTGCTATCAAGTTGCTAAATGGGACTACAGGCGGTGTCGGAGACATTATACGTCATCAAGCTAAACTGGTCTGGAGCGCAGCTCGCTTGTGTTGGGCATTTGGATTTGTCTGTGATTAAAGTATTTTCATGAGTAGTTTTTTATAGTTTGTAGTATTTTTCTAATTGGGAATTCATATTGTGTGTAGATAACGCCTTCACTTGTAGAGACCATCAAGACACATTAATTTGTTGATCATTTATTTTAATAAACGATATTATGAAGATACTGCTTACCAGTGCAGTCTCTTTTTCCTGCTCTCAGTAATGCAAACGTGTGAATAAACATGTAAAAATACAGACATGTTAATTGTCATTTTAATGTAATCAATATATTTCTTGTAGTTTTTTCTTCATCTGAACAAATTTAACTCTGTCATAACTGCAATATTTACACTCCTGCTTAAAATCTACAGCATATGTGACTGTATGGGCTGCTTTTGCCTGTACTCTGTGACAATAAAAGAATATTGAATGTTGTTCTGTGTCCATGATGGGACTTGCAGGCATACAACATTAGACTTGTTCCTCACACCTCATCTCCTCATTTCTGTCATCTATTACTAAGGTAAGCGGGCTGTATGCACGCGAGCGATACACTTATTTAAACATGTCTTGTGATAATACCATGTTGGCACATTTATACATACAGTTTTAAAACTTTTACAACAATCGTAAAGCAAAGCAAAATGCATTTCCCCTGTAAAAACTATCCAAAAGGTAGATAGGTCTATGTGTTTTGTGTATTTATTTGTTTATAATATAGCATGGATTATAATATAATAAACCGAGAGAGTAACCCTTTGTCATGGATCATATTTCTAAAAATAAGCTTGAAGAGTTGTCTGTAGCAGGGTGGTGCTGACGTCACAGGCGAGTGCCCTGAAGGCACTGTAGTCCGTTTATAGCCTAATGTTAGCTTTTCAGTTTATGCGATTGCATTTAAGATCCAAAAGTGCTAAAAGTTGTATTTTCGTGTGAGCATTATCCGGTTGGACAAAACGTGTAAGTGTAATGAACAGTGTTTGAACACAGAGCTCATTATTTGCAATCTTCGAAAAGCCTATGGGAAATCCTATAGAGATTTTATCAAGGGAACCAGTTTTATGCTAGCAGCCGATTAGCCTACAAGGTGACATCATAGTTCCTCCACTTTATTTGAATCAGCAGTGTTTTATTAGGGTTGAAGCAAAATTGTGCAGAGCTGCGACTCTCCAGGAATTGAGTTTGAGACATACGGTTTAGGGTATTCTGTTTAAACCCATTCAGATGTTCCACCAGTAGTGGACACATTTGTAACGCAATCAATGACATACATGCAAGTCAATTAGATGAAGGAAAGTTAGAGACTGAAGGGCATAAAAAATTTGGACTAGAACACAGCCATAGTCTAATCAACAGAAGGGTGGTGCCAAAAATCTAAATTGCATTATGGGTTTTGAAGTCTGGCAAAGGGGGCATTTTCTCCAGTCATGCATCACTGATTTCAAAAAACATTTTCCCATTTCTACCACAAAGACTGCCAAGTTTGATCAAAGGCCCATCCTGTCTGCTGCATTTTTTTCTATAAATGCTATGACCGGATCATTGAGTAAGGAATAGAGTGCATTAGTGCCCACCTTTTGAGCAGCACTGGTTACCTCAAGTGTTTTTTTCTTTAGGGATTTGTTAAAAAAGATATTTGCTTCAAATCAGAGCTGGTTGGTTTGGTTCAAAGGTAAAGTATAAACACACACACACACACACACACACACACACACAAAACATATTTTGCTGTATTTTTCTGCACACATTCAACCCTAACCATATTTAATTTAAATGCTGAATTAATAAGAATATTATGGAATTGATCAACAACCCTATGAGCTCAGGTAAAACAGGTTAAAAACCCATTTTCAAGAGTTTATATTTAGCTGATGATTGATAATAAAGCGTGTCTGGCATGCTGTCCTGGTAGAGAGCCCTGAGCTCATAAGATCAAGAGGGGGAGTTTGAGCTCAGGTAGATCTGGAGAACTCCTCTGCTGTTTGTAGCTAATGACCAATTAGGGATTGCTATGAAGAGATAACTACTTACTAGTAGCATGGCTATGGTGCCAATTTGGATTATTCAATTAACTTAAGTCGCATGTTTTTGGATGGTGGGAGGAAAACAGGGGAAACCAACCGGGAGAACATGTAAACTCCACACAGAAACGTCGACTGGCTTGGTAAGGACTTGAACCAGACATTCTTACTGTGATGCAACAGTGCTAACCAATGGGCCGCCATGCTGCTCATCTAGGAAAGAAGGAGGAGTAGAGGTTGAAGGGGGGATTCTTCAAAAAAGATGTGGAATGGAACTATGGTTATTTAGGAAGACTAAGGAATCATCTAATTGGTGACTCATGAATTGGCTAAAGCTGCAGTCACACTGGACTTTTCTCCCCATAGACTTTCATTCATACGCACGCGAATGCGTCAGAATAAAAAACGCAAGGTTGTTTGTCAAGTTTTGCAGATCGCTGTGTTGGAAAAATCAAGCTTGGTGAACTCTGACCTGCGAAATCGTATCACTTGACTGCGTGAGACCAATCCAGGATCAAAACATGACCTCCCTGTACAGAAATTTAAAATATGGAGCAATCGCTCACTTTTTTAAATGTCTAATTATCTTGTTTAATCATGCCCCTTTTTCGCAGCGCCGTATGACAGAATTTCCCAAGCTCAAACTCTAGTGTGACCGCAGCTTAATGCGGGACCAGCCGTGATCAATCATAAGCATGTGATCCTCTGAAAATTTGTTTAAAAAATAATCCTCACAAAGGGTTATCAGTTATCAGGACTAAATTGATGGAGTTTTTATATTTCTGGAGCTAAAATGTTTACAGTTCAACTTTATTCAACATTTAAATCATATTGTCAAGTTTTATTATGATTTTGAGCCCTATTGAAGTGTGAAAGCTCCTATTCCTGTCACTCAAAATTTCTTCAAGTCATGCAGGTTTGGAAGGACATGGGGGTGAGTAAATGCAGGCAATTTTTTATATATATATATATATATATATATATATATATATATATAAATTATATATTTATTTATTTATTTATTTTTTTAAGCAAACTATCACTTTTACTCGTCGCTTACACACTAATTTGAAGCTGATGATATTTGGTGATTTAAGTGAGAGACATCAGTGCTCTTGTAAGCTGGTTCAGGCGGAGCACTCGGATGGGATTATATAATGGGACAAGAATTCTCATATCCACTTTAAAAAAAGACACAATTAGCCATCTGCTCTCAGTGGACGCTGCAACACCAAAACGTCACAGAGTCTAATCAGGAGAGAGACAATGAGCAGACAGACAGCGCGTCTTTGAATAGACCCACAAAAATGAGGTTTCTGCATTCTCGAGGTTTTGCTCCCTGATAACGGGCTTACGTTCAATCTCAGCGTCTGGAAAAAAACTCTGCTTTGTCAATTAAGCTCTGAGACTACATCAACTTATTTCTGGAAAGATGGGCCGGGCAGATTGCATGCATTGTTATTCTATCTATACTTTCCATGCTCTATCTTTAACAGCTTCATTATAGTTTAACAGCTGATAAAGCTCCGCCAAACTGCTCTGCAAAAAAAGGCTTTGTCACTTAATTCAAATCAGATTTTTTTAGCACACCCAAATCAAATCCATTTATGTCTGAAAAGCAATATCAGGCATAAAATCAAATGTTTTTTTCACATTTTTTGGCCTCAGCAATCTTCTAGGGGGCCCAACAGGTTACTTACATTAGGATAATCCTAATTAAGCTAATATTGTCTTTAGCCAAGGGGAGCCTTTGAGTAAAAGTAGAACTTGATTATATTGTCCCAGAAAGGCTCAGGTTAAACATGTTCTGATCAATCAATATCAGTGAAGATAAAGATATTTTTGCTCCTGAATAGTAGAAACCAGACTGTTATTAGTTCATTCATTTTTCTTCAGCTTAGTCCCTTGTTTATCAGGGATTGCTACAGCAGAATGAATCGCCAATCATTCCAGCATATGTTTTACACAGCGGATACCCTTCCATACACTTTCACATTCACACACACACACACTACGGCTAATTTAGTTTATTCAATTTAGCTATAGCACATGTCTTTGGACTGTGCGGAAAACCGGAACACAAGGAGGAAACCCACGTGAACACAGGGAGAACATGCAAACTCCACATAGAAATGTTCTGTCTCGTGGCAAAGCCTACTGGTTTTATTCCAACACAGGCTCGTTGTGAAAACATACCCCCATATACATGTCTGGAGAGCGTGAATTATGTAGCCAGAGTTACGTATGACTGAATTTCGTCTTTAGGATGAACTATACAGGGCAGTATGATACCATGTCTGTCTGTCTGTCTGTCTGTCTACCAGCTGATCGCTTACCTATATGTGTGGACGGCTTTTCCGCTGTTACCAGTTTGCCCAGTGGCTGGCCGCGTATGTCGGTGGATTTGAGATGCAGAGAGGAGTTGACCGTGACGACGGAGTTCGAGTTCGGGAAAGAACGATTCCAGAAAGCAAGAAAAACAAAAACCAAAAGGCAAAAAAAAAAATAAACAAGTAAATAACGGTGAGAATGTGGCAAAATCTGAAAACGTGATAAAAATCAAGCAGCCACAAGGGCTTTTCTTTTTCTGGATTGCTGTTGAAAATACTATTGGTTGAGTTTCGGGAAAGGGTGGGTGGCGGGAATCGGTCACAGTGGATTTATGCGAGAACAGCAGGCATAAATGGCAAGAGAAATTGGAGAAATTGGAGATCTGAAAAGCATACACAGCGGCCTCTGGTGGATTCGCAAAAACAAAAACTGCAAAAAAGACGTAGCTCCTGGGATGTATTTTGCGATCTTCAGAAATGTATATAAGGGTATGTATCAACAATAAGTCAGGGTTGTTCAATTCTCTCCTGGTTTGAAGAAACAACAACGTCAAAATTACAGTAACGACATATTCCACACTGGTGTAAACACTTTAAAGGTTTTTGTTCAGCTTCAGTGTTTGCATAGATACTGTAGTTTGTTTTTTAAGGCAGTATAGAATTTACTGCATGTTAACCAAAGGTAAAATTGTGTATATTCTCATCACCATGGTAAAAAAGTTACTCTATAGTTTCTGTGATACTTGTTATAAATAAGAGGTATTTGTTATATTCCCCTAACAGTATTTAATAAAACACAATTAGTTTAATGCAAATGTCATTTGCATAGCACATAAAATGATATCAATATATCAGTACTTGTTTTATTCTGAAATTGCATGTACGATAATTACTTTTTTATTTCGATTTTATAAATAGGAGCAAAACTCCACCTACTCCATACCTGCCAACACTCCTACTTTTCCTGGGAGTCTCCCATATTTCAGGCCCAACTCCTGGCACTCTTACGTTTTGTTATTTCTCCTGTAACTTTCTCCCGCACTTTGCTTTTTTTTGCAATGCTTTTTGCTACAGTCTCTAAAACCCCTGAGTCGCCAACTTTGGTATTGTATCTGATCGCATCGGCTGCCCAAAACCCAGTCCATACATAGCACAGTTACTAACACCACAGTATAGTTACTAACCCGGTTCTCTATTGTTTTATTTAGATAAACACACACCGCTATCTTCACTTTCATCCACTATCGATCTATCCATCTGTCTGTGTATCTGTCTCTCTCTCTCGCTCTCTATCTATCTGTCTGTCTGTCTGCCTCTCAGTCCATCTATCTATCTATCTATCTATCTATCTATCTATCTATCTATCTATC
>CAIGQZ010006767.1:1397435-1418460 GCA_903798205.1 Danio tinwini
TCTATCTATCTATCTATCTATCTATCTATCTATCTATCTATCTATCTGTCTGTCTGTCTGTCTGTCCGTCCGTCCGTCCGTCCGTCCGTCCGTCCGTCCGTTTTTCTGTCTGTCTATGTGTCTGTCTATCTATCTATCTATCTATCTATCTATCTATCTATCTATCTATCTATCTATCTATCTATCTATCTATCTGTCTATCTGTCTGTCTGTCTGTCTGTCTGTCTGTCTGTCTGTCTGTCTATGTGTCTGTCTGTCTATCTATCTATCTGTCTGTCTGTCTGTCTGTCTGTCTGTCTGTCTTTCTGTCTGTCTGTCTGTCTGTCTGTCTGTCTGTCTATCTATGTGTCTGTCTGTCTGTCTATCCATCTATCCATTCATCTTTCTATCTGTCCAAGAGAAAACATGCCATGACATCAGCACACAGGGATCATGTGAAGCGCACAAATGTAAAGTTCAATTACTGCTGCTTGACTAAAATAACTATGAGCAATCAGCTCCGAAAATGTCACATTTGTGTCGGGATTAACATTTACGTGCATTTGCCCTCAGACTAAACAGGCATTAACTGGTTTAATTTAGCCTAGCCTGTCTCCAAGCCTGGTCAAAATAGTGTTTAACTGGTCGGGCCGGCTAATCTTCCACCTCGAAGCACCTAAATCAGCAAACATACGCTTCTAGTCCACATCCTTCATGTCTTTGCTCGTGTTGTTATAAACTGAGTCCGTTTGCCCTCCAAAGCTGCAGCATTCACACAGGGTCTGCCTTTGCCCTGCCCTCTGTTACACCGAGACGGAGCCTTCAGATCAAATTAACAGCCTGAATAACTCGATAACGCAAACCCGAGTGATAAGACTGATAAAGACCTCCTCGCTCTTGAGGTCTAATGGTGGAGATAATTAGCTGGCCTTTTATTCCTTTCCCCTTCTCTCTGCTTCAGTCTAAGGTCATTGGTTGGTCACAGAAATGCACTGAAATCAGCATATTATGCTTTAACGTAAGGAATAACTGACAACAGGCTGTTGAATTATTAGAGAATAAGCTCACACACTACACACATTTTTAATGTACAATTCACGCTATTAACTAAAGCATTCAGTAAGACTTTTAGCTCAATAAACTACTAAGTAGCTTCTTATTATTAGTTAGTAAGGTAGTAGTTGGGTTTAGGTGTGGGGTAGGATTAGGGAATTAGAATAAGACCATACATTATAAGTGCTAATAAATAAACTAGTATAGCGTGAACTGACACGATGGCTCACAGTAAGAAGGTCACTGGTTCGAGTTCCGGATGGATCAGTTGGCATTTCTGTGTGGAGTTTGCATGTTCTCCCCATGTTCGCGTGGGTTTCCTCTGTGCGCTCTGGTTTCACCCAGAGTCCAAAGACATGCGCAGTAGGTGAACTGAATAAACTAAATCGGCCGTAGTGTATGTGTGTGAATGAGTGTGTATGGATGTTTCCCAGTACTGTTTTGCAGCTGGAAAGGTGTCAGTTGTGTAAAACATATGCTGGATAAGTTGGCAGTTCATTCCACTGTGGCGATCAATGATGAATAAAGGGACTAAGCCAAAGGTAAATGGATGAATGAATGAATGAATTCACCTATACTGCATGTTTTTGGAATGTGTGGGGGAAACCGAAACACCCTAAGGAAACCCACGCGAACATGGGGAGAACATGGAAACTCCACACAGAAATGCCAACTGACCCAGACTCGAACCAGCGACCTTCTAGATAACTAATCACTTTTTACAGACATTGTGAGATTCAGCAGTGTAGCTTAAAGGAAAAGGTCTTGGTAATGTATCCCATTCTCTAAAATTCAGAAGTCTGGGGTTTAGTGCTGGATTCAACTAAATAATCTGAGTCGTAAATGTTTCCAATAGCGTCAAGGCTTGAAAATGTGGTTGTCTGTTTAGTGGTGACACACTGTGCCCTTGAATAAGACACTTAACTCTGAATTACTCCAGGGAGACTTTGTAATACGTGTAGGATACTAGGACACTTTGTATGAAAGCATCAGCTAAATGACTAATTAATAATTAGCACTTCTATTACGTTCAATTATGATGCCTGGAGGAAAGGCAATAACATTTGTTAATGCAGCAGAGGGTAAAGACTTTAGTTCCTAACTGATGATCATGAACTGCTCCCTTGTTGTCTGCGCAATAGCTGCACTGTAATTATCTTTTCATTAATTATGAATGAAACAAATCACTTATTGGCGTTTTCGTTATCACGCTGTATAAACAACTCAGTGATTATTCTATATTATGGTGTTTAACATATTAGGTAGCCACTATATATTTCTGAAAGTCTGAAACTTGACTTTTAGGTGCTGATTTGTTTTGAGGTGTTTTTAATGATGTGATATGACTGGTTTTATCCATTTAGGTGGATTTATTTGTATTTATTTAAGGTGGATTTCTTCGTTAAAAATGTCATGACTGTTAAAGAGAGAGTTTACCCAAAACTGATCATTTCAAAAATCATTTACTCTATATACTATATATAAGAAAGCTGAAAATCATTGACTTCCATAGCATTTCCTACTGTGGAAGTCAATGGCTACAGGTTTTCAGCTTTCTTCAAACTATCTTCTTTTGTGTTGAACAGAATAAAAGAAACTCGTAAAGGATTGGAGCAAACAAGGAGTAAATATTTCGGCTTACTAGATATTTTCTCTTTTTCTGACCGTTCTCTGTAAACCCTAGATGGTTGTGCGTGAAAAACCCAGTAGATCAGCAGTTTCTGAAATGCTCAGACAAGACCATCTGCCATTACCAACCATGCCACATTCAAAGTTACATAAATGACCTTTCTTCCCCATTCTGATGCTCGGTTTGAACTGCAGCAGATTATCTTGACCATGACTACATGCCTAAATGCATTGAGTTGCTGCCATGTGATAACTGCCATTAGAGTTGCTGCCATTAGAAACTTGCGTTAACAAGCAGTTGGACAGGTGTACCTAATAAAGTGGCCGATGAGTGTATAAAGAAAGAAAAATAAAATAATAGCTAAAAATCTATTTTTAAAACTTATACAGTTTTTAAAATAAAGAATGAATGAAAGGAAAGTGAGTCAGTGGGTAAGGTTACACTTTGTTTAATAGTGTGTTCTAAAAGAAAGTACTGTAAAATAAGGTAACTACATTAAGGTTAGGCATAGAGTCAAGATTAGTAACCTGGTTATTACCTTGTTATTATAATGATTATAATACAGTGTATATACATGCAGAATTTTACTCTAAAATAAAATGCTACCCACAATTAAGTTAATTTAGAATTGCAATTTAGGCCTAAATTTCTATACATCGTACAAATTAAATAATATTTAGACAAATTATATTTACATAATAATTACTTTAATGTGCAATGGGCATTTTACTAAGTAAAACATTCATAATTTTGTTATTTGATAATACACAGAATTCACACAAACCATCAAACTTGTTCTTTAAATTGAGGTTATTGCTGAAGCCATTTCCATTAAACTGTATTTATTTTGTAGATATCATTAAACCAGGTGCTATTATTTAATTTACAACAAAATCAACTTACATTTTAAAATGTACTACAAAATTATTTCAGACAAACCTATTTTACTTGCTCACTTAAATTATTATTATTACGTTATTAAGTATTATTATTAAATTATTAATTATTATTATTATTATATATTTTGTGCACTGAAAAGGTTCCATGGTGTAGAAAAGGGTTACAAAAGTTCTTTATGGAACCACTGATGCCAATAAAAGTGTACTGTTAGAAAATATGCTTGAAGAACCTTTAAGATCCTTTCCAGTGCCAACAAAGTGTGGGAGAAAGTTCTTCAGATAATTCAAGAACTGTGTGTTAACATATTTTTGGGGAACCAAAACGGTAATTAGGCTACATGTGAAGAATCCCTTTGGAATCTTTATTTTGCTAGACTGTATAAACTATTATAAACTATGTCAGCTGCCAATACGCAGTCTGATATATCATCTGTACCACAGCTGCCAGTTTGGACAATATTAAATTGAGCTTGGAAAGTTTGCAGCGCACTTAAAGAAAAAAGACGCGTTTCACCTTGAAACTTGAAGCCCTCAATCTGGATCCAGAGGCACAGGTCCTCCGTGTCGCAGTCGCACCTCCAGGGGTTCCCGCTGAGCCCCAGAGAGCGCAGCGCCGGCAGCGCGATCAGCGAGCTGATGTTGAGCGCCGTCAGGTTGTTGCGGCTCACGTCCAGCACCTGCAGCGCCGCGTTCTCTGCGAACGCGTCCGGGTGGATCTCCGACAGCCCCGGGTTATCCGTCATCCTCAGCATCACCAGGCTGGCCAGCGGCCCGAACGTCCGGTCCTCGATCTGCGCCAGGCTGTTGAAAGACAGATCCAGGTAGGCAAGCTTGCGCAGGTTCCCAAAAGTCGACTCGGAGATCTCCGTCAGCGAGTTGTTGCTGCAGTCAAGGTAGACCAGGTCCGACAGGTAGTTGAGCTGCAGCGCCGGCAGGTCGCCGATCCGGTTATTGGAGATGATCAGCTGCCGGGTGGCCAGCGGGAGGTCCACGGGGAAGTCGCTTAACTGTTGCCCGGCGCACTGGACCACCAGCTGGTCGTCGCACACGCAGCGGTCCGGGCAGCCGGCGGTCAGAGCCGGGGACGGGGCTACATCCATGACAAAGACAAGGAGGAAGACCAGCCGCAGTGACTGCGCGCTCGGCTCGGGCAGAACACGCATGATCCCGCAGCCGGCTTCATCGACTGTGCGTGCGCTCGCGCATCCTTCATTGATCTGCGGGATCCGGTTCGCTCGTCGCTGCTGGCCAGGAACGACTGGGGATCCACTCGCAATAAGTCTTCTCAACAGCGGATGTGAGCGTGCGTGGCGCGTGTTTGGTCCGTCCTGTGGAGATCACCATGAGCTCCGTCGTTGCGTAGTTGAATTACTCCCCTGGACATAGTTTGTTGTCCATTTTGCTTAGTTCGCGACTCAACACATGAACGGACTTGCTTCGAAAGTGCACAAGTTTGATTGCGTGTTGAAACGCTGAGTGGCGAGCCGCGGTCCTGAGGCGCACCATCGCGCGGTGCTGCTGAGCGGTGGAGTCACTCTGGTGTTTGTTGCGCTACTTCACTCTGCAGCTGTGTGTGTGAGAGAGAGAGAGAGAGAGAGAGAGAGGCTTGTTGCACTATGGGAGTCTGACACAATGCCTGCGTGTCCCGCACATTTACACAGAAAGACACCTGCGTATACTTCTAGAAACCTTTTTAAAAGCACACAGGTGGATGACGCA
Organism: Danio tinwini; assembly: GCA_903798205.1. NCBI lineage: Eukaryota > Metazoa > Chordata > Actinopteri > Cypriniformes > Danionidae > Danio > Danio tinwini. The sequence continues at coordinate 1,402,716 of CAIGQZ010006767.1, forward strand.
TATGAAAAACTATGATAGCCTAGTTTTAAACAGCACCTATGCTAAATGGCCTGTTTATGGTAGTCCTTTAATCTATAGGGCTGACATGGGCAGTTGCAACAATATTTTTCCATAACAGACTGTGGTTTTGTTAATTAGCTTATCTTATTACATCAAAACATTTTAAAATACAATTTGTGATTTCTTCTAAACTGAAAATGACAGTATTTTGTTATCCCATCTATTTTGGAAAAACCAACACAACAAAAGCACATTTGCCTAAACAAAATAAGTATATTTCACAAATAATAACACAATAATCACCTTCTTCAAGCTTTAAAAAACTGTATTTTTTATCCTTCCTGAAGTCGTTAACTCCTCACACTCTAGACTAGCACAAGCAGGACATTTTATTTTCCTTTCCTGTAATGAAAACGAAAAGATCATTGTATGGTTTTATAAGAACAAAGCTGTAACTAAAGTTTGTTTTTAAATTTGCTTAACTATCCAGGGGTTTTTCTTCTACACTGTATTTTGATTTATTTATTTTTATTTTTTGCATTCCAAATAAGATATATTCATTCATTTTCCTTCGGCATAGTCTCTATTTCAAAGGCTGCCACAGTGGAATGAACCACCAACTATTCCAACATGTTTTACGCAGCCGATGCCCTTCCATGAGATATATCATCCTTCAAAATTCAAAACAGTCATGACCGGCTATACTGAAGTGTCATTAAAGTGCTCAAAACAAAACTGGGCCTTTAAAATAAAGGGTACAACTGATGGACACTCTGGGCCCCATGATCCTCTGCACAGGGAAGATATTTCGTGCAACACACTAGTCTATTCAGGAAGGGCTCATTCCTATACCCTAAATCCCTTCAAAGCTGTCAGCCCAGAGGATAAACCCATCGAAGGGATTAGGGCATAGGGATGAGCCCTTCGGAATGGAACGCTGTGATTGAATGTCTTTCCAGTACCCCACTCTTGCACACTCAGTTCAGGTCTACTAATGAGCTGCTGAGTTGAATGAGGTGTGAGGAAAACATACAACATACAACAAGTTTGAAAAAAGAAACTGCTTAAGTAATGCAAAGTATAAATTCAGATTTTTCTATAAGAGGTTTTCTCACAAAAGGGGTTATTGGAGGTACCTGCTTTTTTATTTTTTGTTTGCACAGTACAAACAGAACAATTTGATTCATACACTGTAAAAAAAAATCCTGGTTGCCTTACTTTTTTTAAATTGAATCGAATTAATCTTACGAGTCCATTGAACTTACATTATGCTAAACTGACTTAAAATAGCTCGCATAACTTATAAAATTAAGTTAGAACATGATTAACTTAGTTTAATAAGTTACAATGAACTGAAAACATTTGCTGTCATGACTAATTGAGTATATACATACATTTCTACAGTGTAGGAACTTGTTTCAGAGGTACTAAATTAGCTACCACTTTGGAGGAGAGTCTAACCAGCACAATATGAAGTACCAGTAATGTATGACATATACAAGACCAAGATGATGTTTCGTAGCTTTACAGGACATACACATACAGAAAACTAATGCTGCATTTACCTGTCACTGTTGCTTACCTTGTTCTTCACTCAGCCTTTATCATATGTAGCTCTACAAGCTGTTGTAGGTGATTCAATCTTCTTTTCTGTTGTTTGAATCCACTCTCAGAAATAAAGGTACAAGTGCTGTCACTGAGGTGGCACCTTTTCAAAAGGTACACATTTGAACCTAAAGAGTCTATATATTGGTACATCAAAAATATGTATTAGTACAAAGTTAAAGAGGAACACTTTTGTACGTTTTAATATGTACCCATGAGGTATTAATATGGACATTTTAGGTACAAATTTGTACCTTTTGAAAACTTCCACCCCAGTGACAACTCGCGTACCTTTATTTCTGAGAGTGTAGCATAACTTGTACATTTACATTTCATCTTCATTGTCAAGAAAACCACAGCATGCTCCAGATGTTGTTTTTTGTATAAAGTCATGCTTATTGTTCACTGTCAGTTGGCTTACATCACTTCAGAGTTCTCAGCGTCTGTACAGATTCAACAATTCAAACGGGCAGAGTGGGTGACTGGTACTTATGATTGAGTTATATATAATTTTTTTAAATTATTGGCAGTTTACATTTTCATAACAGTTCAATAAATAAGATGCCAATTCTCTTGAAGAAATTAGTGATGTGCGATACCACTGGTTTCCTATTCGATCCGATACCAAGTAAAATGAAGGTATCGGCCATACCGATACAACACCGATACTTTGCCCCAAAATTTGGCAAATTAAAGTAACAAGTAGTGTACTTAAAAGTGTCACTTCATATTAAATATGAGACATATTACGGGTTATTCTTGTTTATTGATATAGAATTATCATACATTATTATCATTGTCACAAAAACCCAAGCCCCAAAAATACAGCCACACTTTCTCCCTCTGTACCTGGATAGTGCCTGCCTGCTGCACCTAAGGACTCTGAAAGGGATGTCTGTCTCGCCCTAGTAGCACCTGTGCCCAACGCAATCTCACGGCAATTCATAACTTTTTGATTTAGTGGCTAATTCGTATGAATTCGTACGATCTAATTCGTACAAATTAGTACGATTTGCTCATCACCCAATGACGGTTGGGGTTAGGGGTGGGGTTAGGTGCCATACCTCCTTTTTAAAACCGTACATTTTCATACGACTGAACTTGTACGAATTCGTACGAATTAGCCACTAAACTGCCAAAACGTAAAATACTTACGTTTCCTCGTGAGATCAGGCTGCCTGTGCCTCACCTTTCCACCTCATCTGACCACCTAGTCATAATGTTGTCATATTCTGATTTATATGTAGATGTTTGATTAGGTTTATGGTATTACCACAGTACCTCACTGCTTTGTTACATGTGTCACAAACCTCATCTCTTGAGTTTATGGAAGTGAAGTAGCTCCACACACTAACTCGCTTGCGGTCACCCATATCCAATGACAGTGTGACTGAACAACATGTGCCAGCGGACTGAGTGGCTAGCTAGCGTGCTCTGCAGCTGTACAGTGCCCTATACACATGACTTGGCAGGCGGAAGAACGAGTAGTTCTGACTAAGTTGGTATTATTCAGATAAACTAGGGTAATTGTGGCTACTTTCAGCTGTATTTCTATTTCCAAGAAACTACATATTTACTCCAAATTACTGAAATATCAATATTTTGATAAGATAATCGAATATAGAACATACAAAGCTGGTATCAGAAATATCGCTATTTTAGTATATCACTAGAAGAAATCAATACATCCAGGATTTCATGATTCTGTGATTGTGTACTTTAAATTCAATTTAAAATGCTTTTATTATCAACAGCCTTAGATCATTTAGTTATTTAACAAAGGCATACTAAATATGTCTCCAAATTGAAAACGATCATGGCTGCCATATTGAAGTGTCGTTAAAAACTAAAGTGCTCAAAACTGGCCACTTTTAAGAGCCCTTTGGACTGAAGGGTAAATTTCAATGGGTAAATCTGATACTCATTGAAGTACAGACAGGACTACCTAACTAGGCCAACTTACAGTATAATCAATTAGTTAACAGTCCTGTACCTCAACAAGTAGGCTAATGTTATGAGATTAGCCTACTTGTTGAGGCACAGGACTGTTAACTATTTGATAGATAGTTGTGTTATGGCATAATGATATCTTTGCAAATCTTTAGCTAATTATTATCTGAAGAAGGCAGCTGGCATATAAAGTGCATAATTTTGGTTATTGTCATAATTACCATATGAACTTACATAATTAGTTAATATAATATGTTTTAGGGAATTATTAAATTACATATAATTATTACTCATTTAATTAATAATAACTTGTTGATTACTTAATGAATCATATAGAATGTCCATTTGTTGCTCATGCAGCAATCATTAAAAATGGTTTAGCTCTTCATGATTTATCCATTAACTTATGATTATCTTTGCATTAGTTAAGCATTTTTTGATGCACACATCAGTATTCAGATTCCAGAATTTCAAAAGTCCAGTCACAACAAACCACAAACTAATGGATAGTGATTTACTGTAAAAAAAAATAAAAAATAAATAAAAAAACATCTGTAAAATTTGCTGTAAGAAATGACAGCTGTGGTTGCCAGAATTTTACAGAAATGTCTACATTTACCTTATTTAAATGTATTTCATTATTATTTTCTTTCAACATGACATCAGATTGATGAATGTTTGCCAACGTCGTGGGACGTTAAATTTTGGGTGGAAATGAAAATCGGGTTGACATCAGAACCCAACATCAGACCAACATCAGTATCCAATGTTGGACAGACGTTGCATTTTGGTCACTTTCCAACGTAACCTAAAAACAACCAAATATCAGCGTCTAATGATATCACAGCTTGATGTTGTGTGGATGTTACCACTATGACGTCTATCAGATGTTGGATTTTGGTTGCCATACCTTGCAAATAAATGTCAGCATTTGACGTCAATATGATGTTGGTTAAAGATGTTAGCTCCACACTGGATTTTGTTCACTTTCCAACACAACCTAAAAACAACCAAATATCAACGTCTAATGATGTTACAGCTTGATGTTGTGTGGAAGTTACCACTATGACATCTATCAGATGTTGGATTTTGGTTGCCATGCCTGGCAAATAAATATCAGTATTTGACGTTAATATGACGTTGGCTTAAGATTTTGGCTCAATGTTGTATTTTGGTCATTTTCCAATGCAACCTAAAGACAACCAAATATCAATGTCTAATGATGTAACAGCTTGATGTTGTGTGGACATTACCAATATGACGTCTATCAGACATTGGATTTTGGTTGCCATACCTAACGAATAAATGTCAGTATTTGACGTAAATATGACGTTGGTTAAAGATGTTGGCTCGATGTTGGATTTTGGTCACTTTCTAACACAACCTGAAAACAATTAAATATTGTCACTTGACGTAGTTTTTTGGACGTCAAAATAACGTTGTCCTTAATTGCTGGCTAGACATTTTGGTCATCTGACATCACAAACTAAATCTAACCTAATGATCTAACACAACCTCTTACGACATTGTGTGCCTGCTGGGTTGTTACACAGACAAAAACACAACTAAGAAAGTCATATGCAAAACAATGCTCATCACAAACAGCTTTTCCCACAAGCAGAAAAGAAGCATACTATTAGAAGGTGTTTAGCGTCAGTAACACAACTACTAGGCCTAAACATCATCATGATCACACATAAAACATTAGGAACACAGAACACATAAAAGGCACTAAACATTAATTATCAACATTAGATGTAACATAACACTCCAATATACATAAATCAAGAAAAAAAAAGAACCACAGTAACATCAAAAAAAAAGTGTTAAGTCAACTTACAAGTAAATGATCAAGTCAGTTTATGAGTATTTATTGTATACATTAAGGCAACATACTAATAACATACTATATGTATTTTTACTGTAGCATTTTTACAGTTTTTTTATGATGTGTAAATTTCAATTTGTGGTCCAGGGACACAAACAACCAGTGAACTGCACTTCCGAGTGTGTGAAAATGCATGTAGTTGTCAGACAGAGGATGTTGTTTTGAACACAAGCACAGTAAATTTGCGCTTGTGTCTGTCTAGGTTTTCTTCAGCAGCACCTCGGGCAGAATGTGTATGTGTGTTCAGTGATGTCATACGACTTCACCCCTGACGTCGCAGAAACAGAGGAGGGACAGAGTGTTCAGCCGTTGACTTTGACCGTCTTGACTGTCTGTGTCTGTGAGGCGAGACTGATGGGGGGAGAGAGAGAGAAACAAAGCTGACGCAGGTGCAAAAGAAACACGATATGTGCGTCTACAACACACACAGCTTGTTCTATTATTATAGCGGGGGACTCTTCGAATCCTTCAGTATAAACAAAGAAGGCATATCATTGTCGAGTGAAACTATTTTTCATCTGAAGATCTCGCCTTGCACCATCAATGCCTACATGTGAGAATCATGATTCATTAGATTGTGTAACTTGCGTTGTGGTGGAGAGTAACACTTGCCTTTAGCTGTTCAGGCCTCCCACAGGTAAATCGACTCACTATGTAGAGCCGTTGTGTTTGACTGGGGCACTTTACTCCATACTGGATGTGTGGGACTGTAAAATGTAATAACAAATGAGGTGTAGCCTACAGTATGATGTGTTTTTAAAGATACTCACTGGTTTTAGCTGAAACCAATACAAAATGTTTTGATGTCTTCATATGGGTCGGCAATACTCAAGGTTATTTGGTAATACGCAACTGTAAATCAAAAAAATCTCAGACATTTAGGTCACATGGGAATTTCATCTCATTTCATTTTCATCTGCTTTTCTGGGGCCGGGTCGCGGTGGCAGCAATCTTGGGCGAGAACTCCAGACTTCCCTCTCCCCAGACACTTCCTCCGGGGGGATCTCAAGGCGTTCCCAGACCAGCTAAGAGACATAGTCCCTCCAGAGAGTCCTGGGTCTTCCCTGAGGCCTCCTCCCAGTGGGACACGCCTGGAACACCTCTCTAGGTAGGCGTCCAGAAGGCATCCAAAACAGATGCCCGAGCTACCTCAGCTGACTTCTTTTAATGTGGAGGAGCAGCAGCTCTACTTCGAGCTCCTCTCAGGTTACAGAGCTCCTCACCTTTCTATAAGAGTGCGCCATGCCACTCTGCAAAAGAAACTCATTTTAGCCGCTTGTATCCAAGATCTTGTCTTTCGGTTATGACCCAAAGCTTATGACCATAGGTGAGAGTAGGAATGTAGATTGACCAGTAAATCGAGAGCTTTGACCTCAGCTCATTCTTTACCACAACAGACGGGTACATAGACCGTATTACTGTTGTCGCTGCACCAATCCGCCTGTCAATCTCACGTTTCATCCTTCCCTCACTCATGAACAAAACCCAAAGATACTTCAACTAATCCACCTGGGGAAAGGACTTTCCTCCAACCTGAAGATGACAAATCACTTTTTTCTGGTGGAGCACCATGGCTTCAGACTTGGAGGTGGTGATTCTCATCACAGCCACGTCACACTCGACTGCAAACCTCCCCAGCGCATGCTGAAGGTCCATGTTCGATGAAGCCAACAGAACAACATCGTCTAACAGAGATGAAATCCTTTGGTCCCCGAACTGAACCCCCTCCACCCCTAAGGCTGCACTTTGAAATTCCATACACAAAAATTATGAACAGAATTGGTGACAAAGGGCAGTCCTGCCGGAGTCCAACGTGCACTGGAAACAAGTCTGACTTATTGCCAGCAATGTGTACCAAACTCCTATTCTGTTCATACAGGAATGAGACTGACCCCATACTCCCAGAGCACCCCCACAGAAAGCCATGAGGACACAGTCGAATGCTTTCTCCAAGTCCACAAAACACATCTGGACTGGTTGGGCATACTCCCATGAACCCTCGAGCAGCCTGGTGAGGGTATAGAGCCAGTCCAGTGTAACACAGGAATCTTTAATGTTTATTTTTCATAACAGTAACTTTATTTGTCTATTGCCTAGTATGACTATTATGCCAAAATCACTTTTATAAGGGGTTTATACACAGTTGTGTGGCAACAGTGTGTGAAAATAGCCAGCTTCTAATAGTAAAAATATAGTAATTCTATTTTTTATAATCACACTTGATAAAAACAGTCTGCAGAAACACTTTGATTGACATTCTCCATTTGTGAAAGCTCCGCCCATTAATGACAATTTATCCCTCTTATTAGCATAGGACATTAGTCTTGTTTTTGAATCTGTCACTATGCTGACACATAGGAATTTGTAGCCCCACCCTCTTTTGAAAAGAGCACAATCTCATTTGAATATAAATCGACAGTCACAAAAATGGCACAATTAGGATCAAAGCCTAAAAGGGGCAGTTTCAACGAGTTATAAAACACTATTTGAATGGTATTTTGAGTTGAAACTTTGCATACACACTCTAGGAACATCAGAGACTTACTTGACATCTTGTAAAAAGGTGCATAATAGGAGCCCTTTAAAACATAGTTCATCTGAATCTGTTGTCGTTTAGACTTGATTCAGAATGTGATTTTACATATTCATTGTTAGTTTTTTAAAGATTGTGATTCATAAACGAGAAATGACCATCGGGAAGCAAGATTCAAATGTTTGTTTTTGTGTAGTGTGTCATAGTGCATGACAAACGATTATTAATTACGATTAATTAATTTAAAACGATTATTTAATTTTTTACATGGCCGACATTGACCAATAGGAGCACATCATTCCTTCTGTACATAGCATTTAAAATGCCAAAACAAAAGAGAGAGAACTGATTCCACTAAATGGAAGAAGGTTTTGTGTAGTTATTGCAACAGTACGCTTGTATGATGTGTCATCACAGGATTACCATGACAGAATAAAAAAATAAATGTTGGCGATCGATAGCCTGGTGAGCAAGTACTGGAATTACCATGTAAACAAGTACAGAGACATTTATCATTCAATTGATTGATTTATCATGAAGCAATGTGCAGTCTGGCATACCATGACACACTACATTTTAGACACAATAACATAATGTTGCACAATGACTGTTGTTACAGACAATAAAAATTGGTGCAATCTGAAACTGAATCGTGGCCTAAATCAGACAGTGTGAGCTAAGAGAGTTTGTCATGGAGCTGTCTGTCGCCATCAGTCACCCATATATTAATCAACTGATTGTGGATTAAGCAGTTAATGTTTCCTACCTGTGGTATATTTACCTGTTCATTGATCTCTTGGATTGGAAGCTGGAAAAAAGACTTGTGCGTCAAGTTTACTCACCACTGTTGATACTTACCGGTATCCTTAAGCTCTTATGAGGATAATCTTCCAGTGGAAGGTCATTTACCTCATACGTTACTTAACTTTTCTTCTAAGACACAGGTGTCAAACTCAGTTCCTGCAGAGTTTAGATTCAACCCTAATTAAACACACCTGATCAAACTAATTGAGTCCTTCAGGCTTGTTTGAAACCCACAGGTAAAGCTGCGGTCACAGTGGACTTTTCTCCCTATAGACTTCCATTCATATGCACGCGAATGCATCAGACCGGAAACGCAGGGTCATGCGTCAATTTTTGCATTTCGCTGTGGTGCAAAGTTCAAGCTTGGTGAACTCTGACCTGCAAAATTGCATCACTTGACTGCGTGAGACCAATCCAGGATCAAAACATGACCTCTCTGAACAGAAATTTAAAACATGGAGCAATCGCTGGCTTTTTTAATGTCTAATCATCTTGTTTAATCATGCCCCTTTTGCAGCGCCGTACAACAGGATTTCGCAAGCTCAAACGCTAGTGTGACCGCAGCTTAAGTGTGTTAGAGCAGGGTTGGAACTAAATTGTGCAGGGTTGTGGCCCTCCAGGAACTGAGTTTGACAGTCCTGTTTTAAGATATCCTTTTGGCGTAATCAAGACTAATTGTACTTTGTGAATGACACTCACAGAAACTCTCAGAAAACTACCTGTACAAAATATTTGCTTGTAACCTTTCAAATGGTTCAGCATTGTACCTAATGTACTCCTAAAGTGTGCATATCAACATCTTTAAAAGATAGTTCACCAATTTACTCACACTAGTAAGAGGTGGTTGTAAACCTTTATGAATTTCTTTCTTCTCACAACACAAAACAAGATATTCTGAAAAATGTTGGAAATAAGCAACCATTGGCAGCCATATTTGTAACCAAAAATACTACTAAAGTCCATAGCTGCCTCTTCTGCCTAAAAAATTCAGAATATCGTCATTTGTGTTTAACAGAAGAAACTACAGGTTTAGAAGAAGAGGGTGAGTAAATGATGGTATATTCCTTTTAAAATACATCATAGTTACTAAAGTGCACATATTTGTACGTAAATGGCAAATTTGCGTAAAATTAGAAATGGTACCACTAGAGCTGGGCAATTATGGCAAAAAATGCAATCTCGATAATTGTTTTATATATTGAACAATTACAATATATATTTCCATACAAGTTTTTAATGCTACTACTTTTAAAAGAGTATCCCAACCATGACTGAAGGCAAGACTAGCAAAAGTACCCACATCCTTTACTTAAGTAGAAGTACAGATAATCATGTTTAAAATGACTCTGGTAAAAGTAGAAGTACTGACTACACTTTTGTACTTAAGTAAAAGTAAAGAAGTACCGCCTAAAAATGTACAAAAGTAAAAAAGTAGCCGTTTCAACCACAGTCCAGACATGCGATGTAGGTGAATAATAGGTAACTAAATTGGCAGTATTGTATAAGTGTGTGAATGTGAGTGCATATGGGTGTTTCCCAGTACTGGGTTGCAGCTGGAAGGGTGTAAAACATATGCTGGAATAATTGGTGGTTCATTCTGTTGTGGCAACCCCTGATAAATCAGGGACTAAGCTGAAGGATAGTAAGTGAGGATAGGTAGGTAACTAGACCTCACATCTTATTGATACATTATTAATAAACTAACTTAGATTTTCAATTTTTACATAAAATGTTTGTTAACACTTTATTTTGATGGTCCATTTGAGTATTAGTAGACTGTCTGCTTAATATCTGTTGATATGCTCCTTCAACAGACATTTAACTGACTATAAGAAACTTTGCAAGTACATGTCAACTTACCCTAAGCCCAATCATAACCCCAACCTAACAGTTTACGTATAATCTAATGAGAATTAGTTGCCATGTAGATGCAATGTAACTTAAATTCAACAAATGGACCATCAAAATAAAGTGACCAAATGTTTGTTGCCAAATTTAGGAAATAGCCAAGCAGCATCAAACCCTGCAATATAGCTTAACAACACTGCTTAAAAAGGCGGCCCATGTATCATCATCCTGATGCAAACTCACAGTGTTTACCATATAGTTTTGCGGCAGTTATGTGCCATTTAACATTTAATATATTGATGTAAAACGGCTGAACAAGTTGTCAAAATATTTTGTCATAATGCATTTTTTCTTGACTTTTTCTAATTAAGGTTAAAAGAAGGTTGTCCTATGTTCACATTTTTCTTTGTGCTACTGTATGTGATGCTCTTTTCCTTTCTGTATCACAATGACATGATCTGTCAACAAATTACAGTACAAACAGCCAAAAAAAATTGCCATATATATATATATTTACACCAGAACAGCCCTCCAGAGTACACTGCTATTGACAACATGACTACTAAGTAATTTGACTTATCCATACACAATGACACAAGGACTTGTCATTTTGAAATAAAGAAAATAAACAGCAATGCATAATTTTTTTTATAAAGTATTTGATTGTTTTAATACTAAATGCACTATTTTTCACGGTATTAGAGTGCAAGCCCGTGCAGTATGATCGGAAGGTGACAAAAGGTTTAAGCATTTAAACGAAACATTTTTGAACTGGAATGCATCTCTCTTGTTTACCTGTGATTCGATCAAGCAAAAGGTGTCTTATTACTCTGTAAACAGGGCAGGATCAGTCATGTTAAATTCGCCGACTCCCTCTGTCACGTCTGCGTAGCCATCCTAGCCTTTCTCATAGTAATCTTCATAAACTAGCTCATGTACGGTGCCGATAGCCTTGAAAAAGCTGCACTGCTGCACGCAGGTGCACAATAAGGAAAAACAGATTGATTACATCAAAAAGGCGGCCATATTATTGCGCAATGACAAGAAATAATAAAGATCGCACCACCAAACACATGAAACTGAAAGTAATGACCGTGGTTTAAAAAATGTAAGGAGTAAAAAGTACAGATATTTGTGTAAAAATTTCATTCATTCATTTTGTTTTCCGCTTAGTCCCTTTATTAATCCGGGGTCGCCACAGCAGAATGAACCGCCAACTTATCCAGCACGTTTTTACGCAGCAGATGCCCTTCCAGCCGCAACCCATCTCCTGAAAACATCCACACACACACTCATTCACTACGGACAATTTAGCCCAATTCACCTGTACCGCATGTCTTTGGACTGTGGGGAAAACCGGAGCACCCGGAGGAAACCCACGCGAATGCAGGGAGAACATGCAAACTCCACACAGAAATGCCAACAGACCCAGCCGAGGCTCGAACCAGAGACCTTCTTGCTGTGAGGCGACAGCACGACCTATTGTGCCACTGCGTCGCCTTATAAGTAGTGGAGTAAAGTACTGATACTAGAAAAATCTAAGTACAGTAATGAAGTATTTGTACTTTGTTACTTCCCATCTCTGCTGAAGGCAGATACTGATGGCAGGAAAGTGAACTGTTGGCTTGAAAGTGAAACAAGCGTGCTAAACAATACTGGTGACGCAGCATGACCTATTTTCAGCTGATAATTTTTAGCGGCCAAAAATTTGTTGAATCTCTAATATCAACACAATTGTAGATTCCTCCAAATGTCTGATGTGTGATTGGCACTTAATTAATATCAAGTATGATATTGTTTAACGGCCCAGCCCTAGGTACCACCCTTGTGGCAACTTTTACACATTTGTTTCAAAAAGTGTGTTTGGTGAGCTCTGATCTTCACATCATGTAAAGGCCTCTTATGTGAACTTAAATATTGCAACATGTAAGTATGTAGGATTGCAGTATTGCGATAAAGTGGAGTGGAATGCATATTGTTAAATTTTTTTATTTGTTCTATCTTATGTTTTTAAGACTTTGCAGCGTGTGTTGTGATATAACATGTACAAATATTTTTGGTCTCAAAGTCTAGAACAGAGGTGCCCAAACTCAGTCCTCGAGGGCCATTGTCCTGCAGAGTTTAGCTCCATCCCCAATTAGACACACCTAAACCAGCTAATCAAGCTCTTACTAGGTACACTAGAAACTTCCAGACAGGTGTTTTCTAATTTAGGCAAGTTGTAGCCAGTGGTTAAAGTAACTAATTACAAATATTCAAATTACTGTAATTAAGTGTTTTTTCTCAAGAATTGTAATTTACTGAGTGGTTTTATAAATGTGTACTTTTCCTTTGCCTTGAGTACATTTTTACCTACTTTCCTTTAACCTGCAGTCACTACTTATTTATTTATTAATTTAATATTTTTTTTTGTCTATCGGTATTAGAAAAATCAGTCCTGTAATTTCTGTCCAATCAAATCTCACATAGAAGGTAAATCACCTCATAATGACCTACCTCAAGACTTGGGAGGTTTATAATTGCAGCAAACTGTTTGGAAGCAATAAAAATGTCAGAGAAGAATCTTTACAGGCATTGACCCAGAGACTGTTTAGATGCAAGTCACTTATGAAAAAAATTGAGATGTTTACTGTATGATGACCGAAATAGTCTTAAACACCCAGCAGGCCTCAACATGACGTCAGATTGAAGTTGTACCCCAACGTTGCGAGTAGGCTATAGGATGGGGAAAAAAAAGAAAAAATCAATCAATCAAAAAATTTGTGATCTTTGTACTGATTCATCTGATCTCTTTTCGCTGCTTAAATAGACCAAAACAGTCACTATATCATAAAAAATACATAATATATAATATTGTTTATATAATATATAAATTATACCAGGATTCCGATGATTTGACTGACATGAAAAGTGACCAATCACAGTCGACCTTGCGTGAAACGTAATGGCGGGACAAAGGTCTTTCTGTGTTACAGTGGCAGAAAATAACTTAAAAACAAATGTTTTATTGGAATAATGCTTTTCGGGTGTTTTCACTATAGAGATGTCTATGTTATTACAAAAGTAAGTAAACCGCGGACATACTTCCTGCCATTTCGACGATCTACACACACGTTTCTCTCTCTTCTCTCCAACGGCAAGTTTACTCGCCTCTGACCTGTTACTCTTCTGAAGTCTGGTTTAATACAGTCTGAAATTCGGCGCTGGAATGCAGGTATTGCGCAATTATTAATTTCTGCAAATGTTGCGAGTGCTTTATTTTAACACGAGAGCGCAGTCATGTACGTTAGCCGCAAAAACTGCATATGCGAGCTCTTAAATAGGCTTTTTCAAATGAACTGTAAGTCCCCTCATCTGTGTGTGCTCTAATAGTGAAGAGATCGCGATTGTGTACAATCAAAGTAGACATTATTTATCTTTGCTCCTTGACTACATTTAGTCAAAAACTATCAAGTATTTAGAATTAGATCAATGCATTACCAATGACAATGCTATTGGACTTCTTATTTGGCTGTATCGTGAAGTGAAACTTGCAAAGGTGGAACTTTTTTATTATTTCTTTACGACAAAAGAATTATGCTGGAAATGTTTTGGAATGAGGTATTTGTATGATTTGTGCATAATAGCCGTATCCCGATCTGTCTTAAAGCATCACTAAATTGTGCAGGCATTACAGGTCAAACAATGTATCATTACATTTATCAAAATAAACAATAAGGCTCTTAAAACACTGTTTTGAGAAATGTAGTGTGGTCATATTTCAAAAACCTCAAGTGAAACAAAGTCATTTGTTTTATTATTTTATTACTGACAGTGTACTTGTCTTTTTGTAAAATTATTTCAGTTTAAGATCAAGCGTAAAATAAAATATTGTATAAAAAACAATGAGCAAATGAGAAAAATAGTGTAAAATATGTAAATAAAAGGCTAAATTTAAATCTTTTCATCATATACTTTAATTAAACCTTTCAAAGCTTGAAAATATTGTTTAAAAATGGACAAAAAGTGTCTCTATGGCGTTAAAAGTATGTGGTAGTTTTGCCAGTGCTATTGAAAAAGATTAATTATTATGAAAGGAAAAAATCTACCATACTTTGTTTGCAAATTCCTATATGTAGCTTTGTGATTTAAGCAAATAAACCATTTAAATAATTTTATACTTAAAAAGGGCCATAATGAAAATCTGATTTTTTTTTTCAAAAGTAACTAACTAGTACTAAGAGTAGTTTTTTAAAAGAGTAATTTGTATAATATTAGAATTATTTACTAAAATTTGTATTATTTTAGCAGTGTAATTATATTTTAACTTAAGTACAAATATTCTGTTCTCTTTCCATCTTTGAGAGAACATCAACAAATAAAATAAAAAAATCACAAGCATATTTAGTGCCTAAAACCTTTATTATATTATCAATATATGATATATAATTAATTATATTATTATTATTAATGATGATGATAGTTTTTATTTGTATAAATCAATAGATAGTTCCTATGCAATGTTTTTATGAGTTGCTGATAATACATTTCAGGTGTTCAATACGTTGTGTGTCAGTCTTGGAAAATAAAAATAGGTGCTGGAAAAAGTGCTTAAAGATCCTTGATTTTCATTAGGCTGTGTCTGTATGAACCCTGTATGAAATCAGTGTCACATTTTCAATCATAAGGTGATGGTAAATTAAGTGACGGTCAATTGTCAGCTCTCTTGGTCGTCATGTTGTGTGATGTATGTTGCTGAACTGTATTCAAATGTTATAAATATAAAAACACTACATTTTGAAATGTAACTGCAGTATATCAGTTTAGTTTATTTGTGTGTGCTGCACTCATAAACTGTAGAAAACGGCGCTCATTTGTTTGATTTCTCCCCAAGAAGCTGCACAAGCCTCGAAAGTTTAAAGTTCGGACTGAGTCCGAAACTGTCGTATTTGTTTTTTCATATTCGTCATTTTATGGCTCTCAATTGTCAAAAACACCCCTCAAAATATTTGCTACGGATGAGAAAAATGCAGAAAATTAAACCATCCAAATTAATATGTATGACAGACAGAAGTTGCAGAGGCTGCAAATGTATAAAACGTAGGGTTGTATTTAGTTTATATATATATATATATATA
>CAIGQZ010006767.1:1423460-1451826 GCA_903798205.1 Danio tinwini
TATATATATATATATATATATATTCTTATAATATTTGTAAAATGTCAATAATAATTCACTGTGCAAATAGAATTTTCAGAAGTCACCAGAGCAGAGATCAAGGTGCCAAAATGCAATTAAATACAGAATTGTCAGATCTGTTTTATAGCACAGAGTTAGCTCTGACATGGTTTGAGTGTCTGAAATTCATGCTTTGAGACTTCTTTAGAGGAGACGTGGGATTGCTTAAGGGAATAATCTGAGAAGCTAAGTTTCCTCAGGAGATATTTAAGAGATCTAAGGGGATTTAAAAGTGCTGATATAGTTTGGCGTTCTGCGCCACCTGAGAAAGATAAAATCGAACAGTTTCTGTCTTCACACTCTTTTCTGTGTTTGGTTTTCAGCTAAGTCAGCAGTGTAGTTTGTGTTTGTGCATCTGAGGAGCAGATCCTCAGAATAATTATGCTCTAAACAAACACAAACTCAGTCTCAGTGCACAGATGCAAAAGCATACCATCTCACTGAACAAAATTATAAGATTTTAATGTGAAAAATGCAGAATTATTTCGTTTTTTGATGTGCATAAATCCAAGTCTCTTTCTTACACTTGCAGAATTTTACAGACTTCAACAGAGTGTAAAAATCTTGATGGTTCTGTGGGTCTTGTCTATATCAAATCTCTTCTTTA
This sequence comes from Danio tinwini, assembly GCA_903798205.1. Classification (NCBI taxonomy): domain Eukaryota; kingdom Metazoa; phylum Chordata; class Actinopteri; order Cypriniformes; family Danionidae; genus Danio; species Danio tinwini. Next base: position 1,424,128 of record CAIGQZ010006767.1, read on the forward strand.
TTTTGTATTCTCTATTGGATTCAAGTCAGGTGATAGACTGGGCCATTCTACAGCTTGATTTTCTTTCTCTGAAATCAAAATTTGGATCACTGTCTTGCTGAAATGTCCAGCCTGGTTTCATCTTCATCATCCTGCTAATGTAGATGTTGGACTGAAGCAGCTAATATTAATTTACAATGTTGAAGGGCAGAGGGTTGCTGAAATACTACTGAGAGATTTCAGCTGCTGTCTGGGCTTTCACTGCTTTTCTACACCTCCCTTTCTTCGTGCGTTCAATACTTTTTCCCTCCATTATTTCATTTAATTACACATAACTTATTTTGTTAACTAATTAGATTTATTTTCTTTGCATACATGGATTCAGTTGTTACCAACATCTGGGAAAATTTTCAAGTCAACAGCACCTTTATATACTAAAGCACCTTTCAATACTTTTTTTCCCAGCTGTATAAACAAAATATACATCTGATGTTTAAATTCATCAAACTCATATCTACAACACTTCATTGTTTTTAGCTTTTATATTAGTTTTATTTTTGTCTCCTCTTAAAATAATTTGGACATGAGTACTTGTGCATAGTACAGAAGATAGAATATAATTATTCCACAAATTTTTGCAATTTAACGTCTCACAATTGTCACCTTTTTCCCTCAGTTTTTACATCTTTATCTTTCATGTTTCCCACCCAGAAAATGAATGTACAATTATCTTGCAATCATTTATCAATTTTTGAGCTGGAATCTTGCATTTCTTCCTTTTTTCCCAAAGAACTGATATTGTATCTTGCAGTTTTAAGTTTTAAACTTGCAGCTCTTAGAAAATCTGAATTACAAGATATTCAGAATTAGTGATAAAGAATTCTCAAAAATCAGAATTTTGAGAAGTCTGTAAAATATAGACAAGTATAGTAAACTATATAAAGTCACAATTCTGAATAAAGGTCGTAATTCTGAAAAACAAAAGTAAGAATTGTGAGATTTAAACTAAGAATTCAGCGATAGAGGAGGGTCAGAATTCGGTCTTTCTTCTTGGTATTCTTTGTATTGGTATTGATATTCTGAAATGAAACGTCACGATTATTAAATTGCTTTGTGCGTTGACTTTTAAGTTTAATTAACTCATTCATTCATTTTTTTTCAGCTTAGTCCCTTTATTAATCTGGGGTCGCCACAGCGGAATGAACCGCCAACTTATCCAGCATGTGTTTTACGCAGCAGATGCCCTTCCAGCTGCAACCCATCTCTGGGAAACATCCATACACACTCATTCACACTACCCGGAGGAAACCGGGTATATATATATATATAAGGATCGCGGACCTGAATCTGATTCAAAACCAGATGCCTGGCAACACTGTCCAACAGTTTACGTTCATATACACTGCAAAAAATGATTTTCTTCTTTAGATTTTTTTGTCTTGTTTCTAGTCTAGTCTAGTTTTGCAGTGTAATTATTAATCACATGTTTCTAAATGGTCTGTCTTTAAAAGTGTGGGGAACGTATCCCCCCCCCCATATATTGCCATATATATTTATATTTATTTATTTATTTTTATTGTTAATGTTATTATTTAAGACACAGGTCAGCCTGAGCTATTTTCCACTGTTTAAAGAGTTACCCCCCCCCCACCCCCCACCCCACATATGTTGTTTTAATGTCCTTCCCGGGGGAATCAAGGGTTAATTGGGGTGGTCAGACCCCGCCATATTGTGATTGTTTTAGAACTTCTGATTCAGTTGCCTATGGGAGAAATGACTAGGAATAATAATTGGCAAAAAACGGTCAAACCACTTGCTCTACAAACAAGTGTTTGCATGACTATACAGACAAAATAGAAGTAAATGAGACCAGAAATCTCTGCGACAGCTCGTACACGAAGAATAAGATGAACGCCCCATTCACACGGGGCTTCAGCGTCAACGCTTGACAGAGGGCGTGTCTGAAGTTGGGGCTGATGCGATCGTCATAGCAGCGTCAGCCAATGAAATTTGTCAACAATAGGTCACTGTCTGAGCTGGTGCATTTGCATACAGCAATCTTATTGGCTGACGCTTCCATCAGCGCTTGAAAAGTTGAGCAAGTCCCAACTTCTGCAGCGAGCAACGCCACTGAAGCGGCGCTGACGGATCCACAATGCAATTCGGGTAATCGGCGTAAGATGGCGTAGATTAATGCATAAGTAGGCCTATATGATTTGGGATGCTCCTATTGACATAACAGGAACAAAAAATACTGTCAATAGCTGCTGCATTCCAACATTCTTTTTTTTGTACTCAACAGAAAGAAACTCAGTTTTGAAACAAGTGGAGGGAGAACATTTTTGAGGGGAACGTTCCGTTTAAAAGTGTAAAGGAAGATCATTACCGATATGTGTCACTAAAGAGCAGGGTTGCCAAGTCCATGGTTTTAGGCTACTTTGTCAATTTTTTTTTGTCCGCGGATGTTTGTGTTTCTGTAGATTAACAGGGCTTTCGATGATAGAAGCAAATAATATGAAGTAAATGAAAATAAAAGTATATGAAATCCAGTACCGCAGCTCCCTATACACAGAGTTTGCTGGTTGCATAGGGCATCAACTCCAGAGGGGAGCACCATCTCAGTCGCTCAAATATAAATTATTAATATTTCTTTTCGTAATATTAACATAAACTGATTGTAAATCAAATATATTAATAATATGTTGATAAATACATTTAAAAACGCATTTTATGGCAAACGCAAAAAAACATGTGACGCAACTTTTTTTTCGTGCACCCGTTTACCCCTCTTCCCCAAGTTGACTCAGTTATTATTATTATTAACTTGTGCAATACTTTACAATTCTGTTTGCACACCAGTTACATTCACTGTATGTATTATTTATTATAATTCAGTGCACTTATCATTCTTTATTGTTTTGTCTATTCCTATACATTTCTTATTCCTGCTGTTCTCTCTGAGAGCTGACAAGTTAATTTCGTTGTATTGCTGCAATGACTGTAAAATCTCTTTAGTCTTTATATCAGTAGATTTGTGAGCTTTTAATAGACCAGTTGTTTTCATTTGTTAACATAACTATATGAAATAACAAAACTGACTAATATTCTCTGGTTTCTGAAAGATGAATAATATAAAATATAAAGCCTCAGGCAATAAATCATTTTTTATTGCATGGATTCTTCAATGTTTAATTTTGTCTGAATGTTAACAAACTGTTTTTGTTTAAAAGTACAGTTATTAATTCTTAAAAAACACAAATGTCTTTGATTTATACTGACAGCAAGGGTCAGTTTTTGTTAAATCCACATTCTGGTTGTAGTATTGGTCTATAAATGACTAATTTTATCTGTATTGTACATGCAGATTTAATGCTGTAATTTGTCACAAAAGAAGATGAGATGAGCACTGCTCCAGATGCACCAGCAGCTGCACAGGTACAGACACAGGATGCAGCAATGAGGACTGTCCATCTCTACAGGTACAGAGAGGGTTTTATTCCTTACCTTTTGTAAATGTTTGAAATTGGGAATGTTCAGCAGAACACATGTCAGTGTTTATTTTATGTAAACTGTTATTTTTTATGTAAATATTTGAATGTTTAAGTATAATTTAGAGTGTTTATATGCATATATATATATACACAGAATCTTTATAATTAAACTTATTTTCTGAAAAAAAACGGTACGCATATTTGCAGTGCGGTGTAAAGTAACTAATTACTATAATTAAGTAGTTTTTCTCAGGAGTTGTAATTTACAGAGTAGTTTTATAAATGTGTACTTTTACTTTTTCTTGAGTACATTTCTAGTGCAGTATCTGTACTTTTACTCCACTACTTTCTTTCAACCTGCAGCCACTACTTTTTTTTTCTTATCCATGGGGATTAGAAAAATCAGTCCTGAGATTCCTGTCCAATCAAATCGCACATACCGTAGAAGGTAAATCGCATCATAATGAACTACCTCAAGACGTGTGCGCTTTATAATTGCAGCAAACTGTTTGGAAGTATTAAATGTCCATGAAGATGTTCACAATGTCAATGTCCAACCTAAAACCAACCAAATATCAACATCTAATGATGTTACAGCTTGACATTGAGTAAATGTTACCCCTATGACATCTATCAGATGTTGGATTTTGGTTGTTGTACCTGATGAATGTCAGTATTTGACATCATATATGACGTTGACTCGACGCTGGATTTTCGTTACTTTCTAATAACCTAAAATCAAACAAATATCAACGTCATTTCACATCATTATTGGACATCAAAATAACGTCCTTAGCTGCAGGCTTGACAATTAATTTTGGTCACCTGACATCACAACCGAACTCTAACCTAATATTAATGTCTCATGATGTTGTGTGCCTGCTGGGCAATAACTAAATGCACTACAGAATGTTACATTTACACACACATGCACAAATTACATGTAAACACGCCAGCTTTTGAGAGCATAATACTCATTACTCACTACTCATGAGTACTTTTGAAAGGTCTACTTTTTACTCATACTTTAAGTAATATTTACAGTAGATACTTTTACTCTACTTGCACTACATTTTTAGGCAAGTAATGGTACTTTTACTTAAGTATGATTTTTCACTATTTCCACCAGTGCATATTAGTGAAGTAAATTACGTACTTTTTAAATGGCATATATTTCGAGTTTTGTTTATATCATTGGGCTAGTTTTGGTGCGAAAATCTGGCAACCCTGCCAACGACGAGAACTTCCCTGAATTTGAGCAAATTCACGAGATTGTTGCAAACATATAACTTATATGTAATTATGTAATTAGCAGTAATTATGCTTATTTTTTTTTAAAAAGAGGGCAACATATAACCTGAGGGGCAGATTAATGCGACGAGCAGCGGTGATCTTTCCACAAAGTCCTGAATGAATGTGCCAGCATTTACACGAGTTAATGGGTTCTTTACTACAAGCTGCAGTGGAATCGCCTGAAATGACCTAAGCTTTTCGTTAATATCGTCTTATTTTTTTCCATAAGCAAGCACTTTCATTCTGATCATCGAGTAACAACAGCGTTAATACATCAGTATAGGTCCGGTTTCACCACTGAGTTACGAAACACGGAAATGTATGAAAACGATCTCAATCATGACGTACCAGGAAGAGCATCGAGTACCCACAATGCATCTCGAGACGTCGCACTTTTACACATATTTTTGCTTTTTATTCATTAGATTCCGGATTTGTTTCGGTTTTGCTGACATTTGAGAACATTCTTTAGTTATAGTACTGATGTTAAACTAAATTAAAAGTACTGTGAAAAGAAACATCAGTGCTACCGTTGTTGTGAATGGCGTTGCGGTCGGTGTGGCTCCTCCGGGTGTCAATCTGAAGGCAGTACACTCATGTTTTTCCTCAGATCGTATAAATCTTTCGCCTTTTACTAAAGATTTCCGTGGGGAAGAACACTATGAGTATAAGCTAATTTTTTGATGCCCTGCCGATTGGCGGGGCTTCCTATGATGGTAAAGATAGATTAGACTCAATAGAGATATTAGTCGTATGTGCTGATCATTGTGAGTACTATGTACTGTGGAATCGTCGTTTGCGTGAATAAATTTGCCAATGTAGCGACTATTACGCTAACGGGATATTTAGTGGCTCCAGACTCCTATGGGGATTATATGCATTAATTACCAATATGCTAGTCTTTAATATCCATTGAACAGTCATGATTCCTGTGACTCTCCATGAACAGACGAGACTTCGCTGAGGTCCAGCATTCTCCAGCCTCCGGCGCCTAGACTGCAGCTCTGCCCAAGACGTTTGGCCATAAGAGAAATGGTGCCCAACTGAGCCTGGTTTCTCTCGAGTTTTTTTTTAATCTTCACTTTCGCCAATTGGTGAAGTTTTTTCCTCGCCACTGGCTTGCATGGTTCGGGATCTGTAGAGCTGCGCATCTATGGATTTGCTCTACAGTGTTTGGACTCTGATTATTAAACCACACAGAACTGAGCTAAACTAAACTGAACTTGAACACTGAAAACTGAACTGACACAGTTTCAATTGACTATAATCTTCTATGTGAAGCTGCTTTGACACAATCTACATTGTAAAAGCGCTATAGAAATAAAGGTGAATTGAATTGATTAAATCACATTATTTTGTTGAGAAATGTCCATTAACTACAACACACTCGCATATAGTTACAAGCCACTAACAGTTCTTCAGTCCGCTGATAACATGACAGATGACAGCAGCTGCATGCAGACAGTAAACGGTCAACTGCCACAAAAAAAGAAAAGAAATAGAAAAGCAGCAGCAGCACAGACGGAAACACCAGTTTACAGACCCCTGCAGACCGAGTTGTGAACTGCAGGTGGGGGTTGGTGAGCGTCTGGAGCTTCCCCTTTGTGTTTCCTCCCCCTGTGGATCCCGAAGCTTAATTTATTCTTTGTTTAATCCTGAATCTGTCTTTGCTGTGCTTTGAAGTTTTACTCTTTCAGAGCCTCTTCCCAGCTAACAACGTGTTTCCCAAAATGGTAACTGACTTATTACTTGCCAATTGTTAAGATATTAACTGTTTATTAGCACTTATAACGTAAGATTACTTGACTTATTTAGCTTATTTTACATCTCTAATCCTAGTCGGCAACTTATCCAGCTCATGTTTTACACAGCGGATGCCCTTCCAGCTGCAACCTAATACTGGGAAACACATACAGCACACTACGGCCAATTTAGCTTATTCAGTTCACCTATAGCGCATGTCTTTGGACTTGTGGGGGAAACCGGAGCACCCAGAGGAAACCCACGCCAACACAGGGAGAACATGCAAACTCCACACAAAAATGCCAACTAACATAGCCGGGGCTCGAAGCAGCGACCTTCTGCTGTAAGGCTAACCACTGAGCCACCATGTCACTCCCAAACTATATTAGTAAGTATAAAAAAAAGCAGCTAATTGGTAGTTTATTGAGCTAAAGATCTTAGTCAATGGTTTGTTAATAGTGTGAATTGCACATTAAAATAAAGTATGACCATAATAATAATAATAGTAATAATAATAATGCCAAATGGGGTGGCTCATTCTGCTGTGGCGATGCCTGATGAATAAAGGGACTAAGGAAAATGAATAAATGATTAAGCCAAATGGGAACCATTTCTGTTTGATAATTAAAGATTATTTATTTGCAGCTTCATGAAAGGTTTTCATGAAGCTGCAAATAAATAAATAATCTGTCTAGTTAAGACATTTAACATGGGGTTTTTACATCTACAAATTTTTTTTCGCACATGTTTCTCATTTTCACCTGAAAGTGTTCTTAAAGGGCACCAGGGCTTGACAAACCTTTTTGATCACCAGCCACTGTGGCTAGTAGATTTCCAACATTACTAGCCACTCCGCCATTTTCACTGGCCACAATTTTGTTGTTGGGAAGATATATTTTATATGCATAAATTTGACTTTGACATGCTAAAATTATTACTTGATTTAGATTTCGTGTTATGTCCACATGCCTCCTCATTCATTTCACTTTTTGTGTGTGTTGTGTATGAGCTTGCTCGATGAGCATGAGCAAATGGGTTGTCGCATTGCAATTAGTTTTTATTTCACATGACTTTTCAGGGCTCAAATTTAAGGATTTACCAAATTTATCTCTGAACTATAAATATATTGTAATAAATGATTATTTGTGCAGTCTATTTAAAAGAGAACCAATCGCACCAGTTGTGTTTCCTCTAGGCACGGTTGCTTCGCGCAAGTAAACGAGAGTGCGCATGCTTTTTGACAGTTGGCCGCATCACATCTGTGCGTGCAAGTGATTATCCTCTCGTTCAGTATTCACCTGCTTTCTTTGGCATGCGCGAACACAGTGCTTCGTCTCGATTCTAAAATCACATTTGCACGAATATTGAGCCATCTATATTGTCGAACTCTGCTTTTAAGAAAACTACAATTTAAAAATTATTTCCAACCAGCCAACGTGACTAAAATCCCTCCCTTTTTGAGGCCCACCGATAATGGGACGTAGGGGTGCGGTTTTCCCCGCCCACCAAATTGACTGACATGCGCGTATTAACATGTCTCCGTAGTAACACGTAGAAACATGTCCACAGAACAGGATTTGCAAAGAAACTGAGATTAAAAGATCTGTTCCAACTCTCTGTGATCAGCTGCACCTCAAAAATGATTTTCACAAGGATTTAAAAAAAAAACATTTTGAAATGGTGCATGTTTGTTATAAAGAAAAGACAGTAAAATCACATGTACTTCATAACCGGTGGAAGTAGCACAGCCACATAGTGTCAGTGCAACTATATGCGAGAATGCTTTAAACACACAACTGGATATTGTGGATATTGTCTAATTCGATCCAGTATCCACTAGATGTATTCTGTGATCTGGTGTTTTGCTAGAGTGTTTTGAACAGGTGCTGTGTTTTGCGGTGATTGTGTTTGGACCAGGTGCGGGGTGTTGCTTGTGATGTGCAATTGGATAAAGACCAAGAGAATTGGACTGAGTGCGTTCAACCTTTCCTCTTTAGCCTTGAAGTTTTTGTTTCATTTCTTTAAATTTATGTATCATTTAAATTAATTTGGGATTAAATATATTTAAATTGATTAGATTTTCTGGTTTGGATCTTTATTTGGTTTCACTCTTGAGCCAGGAGGTTGTAACAATATCCATATAGCAGTGTATTAACTTGTGTATGTTGTCATATTTGCAATAGATATGCAGAAACAGCACAGTTAAATGTGTGTACTGTAAACTTTGTAACAGCATTTGTATGTGACTCATCGTTGCAGAAAGGCTTGAATAAACTATTCAAGGGTGTTATAGATATGTTAGTTTTATTTCAAAGAGTTATTAAATTACAAAAATGAAAAACTCTGTGTATCTTTCCACTTGAACTTTGCAGATGAGTGATTGATCCGCTGATGCATCAGCTGACTGATGATGTTTTTAAATGCTCCCTTGAAAGCTCGAAACGCTGTCAGTGATGTAATCAGCACACAAGCAGCCGACCAATTACCATGTTTGTAAACATTCAGGATGTGCACGTAGGGAGGTGGCAGAAAAAAAACCGGGAGCGCTACCATTTACAGCGAGGTAATGACATCCGATGCGGTACAGAGTTTGTTGTTGTCTTAGAAATAAGATATATTGATTTACATATTATATATATTATTTACATAATGCTTATAGCATATTATGACAGCTTGTCACCCAGTGATAAGCGCAGTTATTCTGCAAAATTAACATTAAAGTGAGCATTCGTCTGACAGGTCCACTTGCGATAGCACCCTCCCAATGGATATTGAATAAGACAAAATGACCAAGCATCCAGCCCGAAATATACAATCTCATTGAAGCTCCAAGGGATTTTACAGGATAAGTTAAAGGTCTACAAGTGTTTGGATGCAACTGTTGGCAAAGTACAACTTTGTTCACAGTCAAATAAACAGTGTTCATGTTGTTTTCAAGTCACACTTGCAGGTTATTTCAGACTGAATACTCAAAGTGCCGTGGTAAACAATATATGGAGTGTGTCACAAGTTGTCACTGAATGAATGTGAGAAAATAAAACCAACTTTAATAACTTACACTTACAAAATTTTGTTTAATGAGATTGTATATTTCAGGCTGGATGCTTGGTCATTTCGTCTTATTCAATATCCATTGGGAGGGTGCTATCGCAAATGGACCTGTCAGACGAATGCTGCTCACTTTAATGTTAATTTTGCAGAACCACTGTGCCTATCACTGGGTGGCAAGCTGTTATAATACGCTGCAAGCATTATGTAAATAATATATATAATATGTAAATCAATATATCTTATTTCTAAGACAACAACAAACTCTGTACCGCATCGGATGTCATTACCTCGCTGTAAATGGTAGCGCTCCCGGGTTTTTTCTGCCACCTCCCAGCGTGCGCATCCTGAATGTTTACAAACATGGTAATTGGTTTATAGTGTTCAGCTTTTTCTGACGACTCCTCCCTCAAAATTTCATTGGCTGTGGTTTGGTAGCTTGAATGAACTGTTGGCGAACGAGTTGTTGTCAGATAGTGTGTGACCCCTCTCTTGTGGATCATTTACGTAGTATTGTGCAGTGTGAACGCCACAGCGATTTAAAGACACAAAATCAAGTCATATAATGTGAACAGCACAGCAATCTGCCGATGTTTAAAATCCTGTAGTGTGAACTAGGCTTAACTGGTTTAGAACCACTTGAAGAGGAGCAAATGATGACAGCATGAACTATCCCTCGGAGAGTAATTTAATGAATGGGGACAATGTATTTTTACATTTAAACGCCAAATCGGGACATTTAATTTATAAAAAAATATGACTAATGTGGCATCACTCATAGATACTGTAGGTTTGCTGTTGATTTAGTTGCGCTTATTTTGTCATTCAGGAGAAATTGTGTCATTCATATTAATCTAAATGCCCCTCACGACATTGAGATGTACATTAACAGGTATTTCAGACTTCTTTTTGTTCACTCCTTTGCGAAGAATGAATACACCGGGGTTATTAATGATTGGTAAATGATGACTGGATAAAAGGCCACTTATAATTATACATCACTTTGGCATGAAGTGGTGTAATCTTTCTGTTGAAGCACTGCCCTTGTCATACGGGTGTGTTTACATAGCATGTGCACGTTCCAGCATATTGCCTTGCTCTTTCCCATCTCGAATGTTGCAGACGAGCCTGCGATACATGCATATATTCATGCTTGTGAGTGTGCGGCGGTCTGTCTGGCCACATATCGTATTGGTAGGACCGTCTGATGTCAGTTTCTCCTCGTCTCGTCTCTCCCAATCTGAAGCAACAAGTTTCTTTCAGGTTTATAAATTCAAGATCCGTTGAACCCTGCACTGCTGTGTCACCATCTAAGGCCATTTAAGTCGCAAGGACACTGACCAGCGTGCAAGCCAAGGCTGATCTTACTGTTAGCACCTGAAATAGAGGCGCCTATCCCAGCCAATTTAATCCACTACTAGTATTGATGTCCTCTAAGAAGAAACAAGAGAGTGGTCAAGTGCACTTTAGATGAAATTCGGCACATGGTTTCTGTCCTACAGTACTGCCAGCGGTCCTGCTCCTTGCTATCTGCAATCTTCCATCAAACTGTACACCACATCTCAGCCACTTGTGGTAATATCAGCCCCTAATCACTCTGAAGCCTGTAGTTTGTAAGGTTTTTTTCGGCCCATTGTTAACTCAGATCTGAAGATGAATTCATCTCACTCCTCCTTGAGGTTTATACCTGACAGAAGTCTTGTCGCCTATTCAAGTTTTAGGAACAACAAACAATAACTTGACTTCTAGTTGATCATTTGGTACCAGAAGTGGTTTATATAAAAGGCAAAGGCCTCTAGATTACACTTTTTTTGTCAAAATAAAATATGATAATTTCTTGATTTTAAATTTTTTTATTAGACAGTAAGGTCTGACTTTGCTTAGACAAAAGTCTTGTCATTTAACAGAAATAATGTAGAGTATAGAATATAAAGTCATGCTGCAGTGGAAACAGAATGAATATAGTGTCTGACTCCATCATGAGCTTGGAGGACCGAATTCATACATCTCTTCAATGACTCAAATAACTTATTAATAAAGTCATCTGGAATGGCAAAGAAAGCATTCTTGCAGGACTCCCAGAGTTCATCAAGATTCTTTGGATTCACCTTCGCCTCCTCCGTCTTAACCCAGACATGCTCAATAATGTTCATGTCTGGTGACTAGGCTGGCCAGTCCTGGAGCACCTTGACCTTCTTTGCTTCCTGGAACTTTGATGTGGAGGCTGAAGTATGAGAAGGAGCGCTATCCTGCTGAAGAACGAGATCTCTCACACGCCCTATACTGAATGGTAGCCCAAACCATGATTTTTCCTTCACCAAACTTGACTGATTTCTCGGAGAATCTTGGGTCCATGCGGGTTCTGCAGTATTTGTGATGATTGGGATGCAGTTCAACAGATGATTCATCAGAAAAATTGACCTTCTGCCACTTTTCCAAATGATCAACTAGAAGTCAAGTTATTATTTGTTGCTCTTATAACTGGGATCGACGACAAGACTTTGTCAGATAGTGTAGCTCTTCTAAAATCGCACTGGGGAACTTCATACCAGAACTGGGGCCAAAAGTGCGCTAGTAAAGACACACTAAGTTTCTATGCACTACTAAATATATTTGTGTTGCACAATCCTTAAAATTTACAATAAAAAAAGGCAGCGGTTGTTGCCAGTATTCTACTGTTAAAAACAGAGGACAAACTGTAAAAGAAATGTAACATTTCTACAGTTAACTACCATATTTCATTTATTAATAGAGTTAAAAACAAATGTTTTGAAATACTAGACTTACACATCATTTCATTTGTACCCAAACAAAAAAAGATCATGATGAGAAAGTCACATAATAAATCAATGCTCATATTAAAGTTTTCTCACTAGCAGATGAACATTGGTAAGCTGAATAAATGTTATATTCCTTCTATGCTAATGAAGAACTGCTGGGACATTCCAAGCACAGGATGGGTCCTCCTGGCATGGCAGAGATCCTCAAAGCTCCAATACACATCTCTGTCATTTGTCTTACAGAAACCATATGCTAGGGCTATTTAATTGGTGGTCCCTGAGGCAATTTGTTTCGGCCCTCCAAATAGTGCGACCAAGACATCAAAAATAAATTTAGTTCAGTCGAAAAACGGCCGCTATAGTTATGAAGTGACGTGCATCTGTTCAATATAGCATGAGCTGCAGTTGAAGGCTGCGCAGAACGTGAGTCATCTGACATTAAAGACTGGTTTATACTTCTGCGTGAAGTGATCGGCGTGGCCAACGGCGCAAGCCTTGCGCGTAGCCATGCATTTATACTTCTGCACGCTTTTTCTGTTGCTCTGCAATAACACTTCCGAAACGCTAGCTGGCAGTAGGTGTTTATGTTCCTCAGTGTCGAGTTTCTTCTGAACGCTTCCTTAATGTACAAGTGGCTCAAATTCGCTCATATTGAGGTGGGAACCGGCAGACGTGCAATAACTTCTCACCTCCACCAACACTCGTCAGCGCTACCAAGCCGACCAATCACAGAGCTTGCGCTACACGTAAGTGTTAGATTTTTTGAGACGTGCGCATCAACGTCGGCGACGGCCACGGCGAGGTCTATGCGTCTACGTGTCGGCTACGTACGTGCGCTTGACACAGAAGTATAAATCAGCCTTAAGCTTGGAACTTTAAACTAGCATACAGTTGGCATAACTTTATTTAGTTGCAACAGTTTTGTTCCATGCAACAGAAACACGGTGTTGAGAAGCCTTTAAGATTAATTAACCATAATGAATTAAAGAGCGGTTAATAGTAAAATCGGTAATCATTAGCCGCTAATCCCCCCCCACCCCAACAGTTTATCTCCTCAACTTTGCTTTCATGTTCAGCTGGTTTTGGGGCTTGGTTTTCACTCATGTTTGACAATGCTTTGCTCAGGGTATAAATAGGAAAGGTAACTGTTGATCAGGGAGAATGGCTTTTACTCTGCTTCTACCACACCGGTGCGTAGCCTCATAGGCTAACAAAGGCAGTTTTACTGTCTTTGTGGCATAGCAGTGCATATGCTACAGCTAATATTCTCAATACAGTATGTTATGTATGATGATAACAACTTTAATGAAGTCAGATTAATTAGAATGGAGTCAGATAAATAATTGATTTAAACTCGCCATCCTTTAACCGCTTTCTGTTTTCAGTTATTTGTTCAGCATAACAGCATAAGCTTCAAGCCTTACACATGGTAATGTATGGAAGGCACTCAGTGTCATTCATACAACTATGAAACATCATCATGGTAACACACATAAAATTAAAGTAATGGAATGTAAAATAAAACTCGATTGTACTGTACTTAGCTGATGGGGAAAACAGCTAAAAAGAACCGTAGTAATATCAAGAAAAAGCGTAAAATTTGAAGTGTCATGAAGCAAATTCCTGGAAAGTAAATGTAAATTTTATGGTTATTCGCCGTATATATTAAAGAAACTTACACTGTAAAAAAATCCACAAATTTATGGTTTATTTCCAGCAGCTGGGGTGCTGAAAAAAATAAAAAATAACAGCCGTTAAATTACTGAAATTTACTGTAAAATAATAGAGGTTGAATTACAGAAATTTTTATTTAAAGAAATTTCTGTAATTTAATGGCCGTTATTTTACGTTTTTTCCCGGCACCCCAGCTGCTGGAAATAAAGCATAAATGTATGTATTTTTCTACAGTGTACTGTTAACCAGGTTACAGATATTTACAGTGGCATTTTTACAGTTTTTTACCGTTGATACCACAGCCATTTTTTTAGAGTACAGTTTAAATGTAACTTTACTTTCCAACTAAGTAGTGACAGCAGCCTCTACTCTTGAATAAGAGTAGAAAAGAGATTAGATAATCAGCAAGATTAGATTAAATTGGTGAGCTCATAACTGATGAAGAGACACAGGTTCTCAGCTCCTTCATCTCCGTCCGCTCAAGTCTTTGCCGTTTATTTAGCTTTTGATATCTTTTCGAATCTTACAGTTTTTTCGCCGGTTTGTGAGAGACGAGGTTAAATCTTTTGAGAAATTATGAACTTCTGTTTCAAAACCCCTCTAAAACCAGGCTGGTCTAAGCTGGTCAGGCTGGGAAATGTACCCCTACACCTAAACCCAACACTCACAGGAAACATGGTAAACTTTGTATGCCTAAACAAGTAGGAGAATTACAAATAAGTATTAGTGTGGAAGGTTAAGCATTAAAATCAAATATATTATTTATATGTTTCACCCCAGCGGCACGATGGCACAGTAGGTAGCGCTGTCATCTAACAGCAAGAAGGTCGCTGGTTCGAGCCTCAGCTGGGTCAGTTGTTCTCCCTGTGTTGGCATGGGTTTTCTCTAGTTGCTCCAGTTTCCACCACAATCAAAAGACATGCGCTATAGGTGAATTGGGTAAGCTAAATTGTCCGTAGTATGTGTGTGTAAATGTGAGAGTGTATGGGTGTTTCCCAGTGATGGGTTGCGGCTGGAAGGGCATCTGCTGTGTAAAGCATATGCTGGATAGGTTAGTGGTTCATTCCGCTGTGGCGACCCTTGATTAATTAAGGGACTATAGGCCCGTGCACACCGTGACGCTTTTTGCTCGCGTTTTCCGTCTATGTTTAACGCCTCGTGACTAAATAAATGGCGCCAATGTGATCTTGCACACCAACGCGCAAAACACCAGACATAAAGGCGTCCTTTTTTATAAAAAGCCTCATGCTCATTTTTTTGTTTTGATGCGCCACGTCAAAACCTTTTCCACCAATCAGATTGGCGTTTTTGTTCACGTGCACGGAGCTGCTGAAGTTACACTAAACAGCACTTGGAGGTGCTTAAGAGCAAAACTGTCAATGCGAGCTCACATGGAATGGCTATGGAATAAAATCACTGTCATAAATATTTTGTGCGTAAATAAAATTCACGCATCTGTAATTATAAAACCGTAAGGGAAAACGGAACGTACTGGTAATTTTATGAAGGAACAATTCCAAAATCTGCGATTAGAACAGACACCGAAATGACATTTTCTTTGTCTGATTTTATATGACTGATAAATTAACGATGGGCGTACTTTACAAGCACGACATACAGTTTCACCACGGACACGACAACCTGATCACGAGTACGAGTCAAAAAGCATCACCTCACTGTCAAAATTGCATCACCGCTGTCACAGGCATTAATAAACAAGCGAGAGCCATCGATCACAACGGTGCGCTTGCTGGGCACTCGAGCTCCCACACACCATCTCAGGTAAGATTTTGTTATTTTCTCTTTGAGAAATGTCCATCATGAGCTTTAATAAAGATTGAGACTTAAAGAGGTCCATTTTCGCTGTGTTTCTTGGACAGTTTACAGAATCAAAATTAAGAACGGGCTGAGGATAGTAAGCATAATGTAAGTTTACGTTACAGGCAGCGAGCGCAGAATTTATAAAAAAAAAGTTTACTGTGCCGAATATTTGCCATATGTGGCCCACATATGTTTTAAAACAACTAGGCCACATTTGCCATATTTTCTCTGGGCCACATTAGGCTCACAGCCGCAATAGTCAGAGCTTACTGTGCCAAATATTTGACAAAAGTGGCACACATATGTCTTAAGATAACTGGGCCACATTTGCACTTACATGTGTGAGCCACTTTAGGTTTAGACCCAGATTACCCTTATATGACTATGCCACATTTTTGCCAACTGTGGCCCACATTTGTCCTCCATCATTTGGGCCAAATGTATCATTTTCCACATGGGCCACATTAGGCTCACATTCAGATTACATTTTGCCATAAGGGCCAAATTTTTGCCTTAAATGGCCAATATTTGAATTTGAATCTTTGGCCCCCATTTGCCATTGGCCACTTCAGGCTCACATTCATTTTGTCTGGGCCGAAGGAATACCACCAGTGCCGCATAACTGCCTAAAGTGGCCCACATTCGTATGCACTCTGGGTTGTCTCATTAGAGCTTGAATCATCCCATTGCATAACCCTACTGTTATATGCGTGTTAATAATACCTTACTCTATGATCAGACTCTCAGGACGTCCATGTGGAAAAAACACACTTCAGCATAAACACACATCACTCTCTATACAGTAGTTACATGTGAACAACCTGCCGAGGAGTAAGAGGACGCTGAAGAGCTGCAAAGTGGGTGTCGATAGTGATAAATATAAAAAGCTCAGAGCTACGGCTGTACCTTCCACAAACACACATATCGTACGTATTTTAAAGAGAGTGGGAGACATTATAATCTGCCGCTGTTGTTGTAGGCGTTAAATTCATATGAAACCAAAGCATCAACACAGCTGTCCTCTCCATTACACGCCTAATGGAGTGTGTGTGCGTGAAGATTGATGAGACACGTGGAGCCAGATGGTGAATATGCAATCACTGCGTGCCATCCTGACCTCAGAAGAAAGGAGTGTTTAGGTGTTAGGATGTGGTTCCCTATTGGAAATATGAGGGAGAAAGTCACAGAGATAAAGTGGACTCATGGGGGAGAGAAAGAGAGACGTGCGCTGATATGGTGTTCAATCAACACTGTCGACCTGCAGCAGAAAAAGTGCTGACTCAGGAGAAGCAGGAGTGGAACTGGATGGAGGGAGTTTTTACTGCGGATGAAGCATTTGTGTTGTGCCTGGGAAAAAAGGTAACGTAGGTAGGAGATGGCATAGAGAAATGCCATAGTGTTTAGTGCTACCCCCTTGATGGTTTGTTCTTTGTAAACTCTTGGATTTGGGCCCACTTTTCAGTTTTCACTCATTAACAGTGCTGCAGTTTCCAAGCAGGGCATCAATCTATCATCAGTGTAAATATAAGTGATTTCAGCCACTTTGATAGGGAATACCGCCACCTTGTGGACCACTGTTGTAAGGAACAGGAATAATTCAGCAAGATTATTTTTGCTGTAACCCTAGCTCAACTAAAACAATAAAGCACAGAACCAACAACTCTCGCTGCTTGATATATATTTTTTGTAATTGATTTATATCAGTTGATCAATGATTTAAAAATAAGGGGACAAAAAACGTGTATACATTTTTAGGAACAAAGTTATTTCCCACATTAAAATGTGATTTAGTGCAATAATATCCCAAAAACTTTAATGTGTGTTAAGACTATTTTGGTGGTGTGATTATTAAAGGTGCTGTATGTAAGTTTTTGACTCTTCTAAAGCATAAAAATACCATAATATGTGTGCAGATATTTAAGAAACATCTCAAGTGAACATAATTGTTTAACTGAAAAACAATGCTGAAGTCAGATATTCTGCTTTGAAAAATGTTTTGTTTAGGTAACTGCACAATGCCAGTTTAGCCAATTATAATTCAGCACCCCGGGTTGACTTGTTGAAAACAGCGTATTTCATTCATTCATTTAGAAAGAGTCTGAAAGCATGCGTCCGTGACTGAAAATGCGACTGTCAGTTGACAGTATCAGACGTCGAAATGAGACAGATTCAGTTCCACATGAGGTTATTAATTAGCAAGTGCTATAAATATTACGAACGTAAACATTAGGTGAGCAGGCTACATTGTAACCGCGTGTCCTAACAACACGCTTTGTGACGAGATACGCAGTGATGAGCAATTTGGCTGTTTGCACCAGACGAAAAATGACAGAAATTTAAATACAGCCATTCAGAAGCACAGAATATGCACTCACTCACGAAACGGTAAGGTTTTTAATCTGTTTAATACATGTTAAGCCTCTTTAATATCATTAAATGTAGATGCTGAATCACTCATATGTTTAGTTCTAAAGTTCAATTTCAAATGGTTTATTGTATTTTCAAGATCTGAGGTGAACTATCTGCTGCTGCTTTCAGTATATGGCAATACATGTCATGTTAAATAGCATTCAAACTCACATTGTTAGCATTTAGCACTAAATAAAGCGCACAAGGTTTACCTGAGATGATCACTGTCATAGGTTTCTGTTGTTCAGCTGTTAGAAATAGAAGCCGTTTCTAATATATTAATTTGAGGTGTTGGTTAGAACCAAAACTTCTTTTAATATAGAAAATATTCCCTCTATCACGTGTCGTTGCTTTTATTTAGAACACTGTTTAAATCACTCCTGTACTCAATCTGGCATCCGCACTTGCGTTTATTTTGATCCAGGAGTGCAATACCTAGTTCAACCACTGGGTGTCAAACTTACATACTGCATTTTTAAATATTCCATTACTCTCCTTAAAAACTTCCAAGTACTGGGTGGTTGGAAGGGTATCCGGTGTAAAACATATGCCAGAATAGTTGGCGGTTCATTCCACTGTGACGACACCTGCTGAATAAGTAACTATCCTTTATTTTTCAGGGGTTGCCACAGCGGAATGAACCGCCAATTTATCCAACATATGTTTTAAGCAGCAAATGCCCTTCCATTCGTTCATTCATTTTCTTTTCGGCTAAGTCCCTTTATTAATCAGGGGTCGCCACAGCGGAATAAACCACCAACTTATCTAGCGTGTGTTATTACGCAGCGGATGCCCTTCCAGCCACAACTAATTACTGGGAAAAATAAGGGACTAATCTGAAAGAAAATGAATGAATGTCCTTAGAAATATTTATATTATAAAAGTGTAACCATTTAGGTGATGCAGTAGGTAGTGCTGTTGCCTTGCAGCAAGGTGGTCACTGGTTCGAGCCTCGGCTCAGTTGCCGTTTCTCTGTGGAGTTTGCATGTTCTCCCTGTGTTCGCGTGGGTTTCCTCCGGGTGCTCCAATTTCCCCCGCAAGTCCAAAGACGTGGTACAGGTGAATTGAGTAAGCTAAATTGTCCGTACTGTATGTGTGTGAATGAGTGTGTGTAGATGTTTCCCAGAGATGGGTTGCGGCTGGTTGGGCATCCACTGTGTAAAAACGTGCTGAATAAGTTGGCGATTCATTCCGCTGTAGTGACCCTGGATTAATAAAGGGACTAAAACAAAAAGAATGAAGCGTAACCATTTACAATAAGATTCAGTACTTATTTTTAAAGCTTATTAAAATCTTATGTGATCCCTTTCATATAGGCCAATATGGAATTATACTCTCAGTTTGGCATAATAATCAAGGAACATTGTTGCTGCTGCAGCAGGTGTAATGATATTACGCAGCATCTTAAAATAGTCCACAGTTAGATAACCTGGTCTTTTACTCCAGGGGAGTTGTAAAATTAGCTTACTTCCCAAAAGTGGAGTGCTCCTTTTATATTAAATATGTAGTATTTCAGTATGTCAAAGCAGTAAGCAACTCAGCATACTATCATCTCAAAGTCATTGCAAGAATCAGATGCTTTGTTTCCAGTGAGGACTTGTTCATGCTTTTATCAGCAGCAGGGTGGATTACTGTAACAGCCTCCTCACTGGCCTTCCCAAAAAGACAGTCAGACATTTGCAGCTGTTCCAGAATGCTGCGGCCAAGATTCTGTCCAGAACCAGAAAAATTAGAGCACATTACACCTGTCCTCAGGTTTTTACACTGGCTTCCAGTTACATTTAGAATAGATTTTAAAGTATTATTACTTGTCTGTAAATCACAGAATGGCCTAGGACCTCAATACATTGAAGATATTCTGCCTGAATACAAACCTACTATTAGGCACATTCAAATCAAGACTTTAAACGCATCTTTTTAGCTGCACCTTTACTGAATGTGCACTGTGCTATGTCCGACAGATCACACTATTATTCCTTTCATTTAAAACCTGTCTTAACCCACTTTAATCAGTTTTTAATCATTTTTCGTCTTTGTTTTTTAGTTTCTTTTATTCTTGTTTATGTAAAGCACTTTGAATTACCATGGTGTATGAAATGTGCTATATAAATAAACATGCCTTGCCTAGTATACATATGTTTAATATGTACTTTAATTTCACATTAGAATCTGGAAAATAAAACTAGCTCTACTGTGTCCACCACTCCTAGGCTATTATTTTTAATTCTTATTATTTTATTTTTGGGTTAAAGAAATTAAGTCGTTTGGATAAATAAAATTCCATGTAGTAAAGAATCATTCATGGTGGGTCTTTAGTCTTGAAAGTCTTTAGTAAGGTCAGGTCCATAACCAAAATACAACTAAAGAAAAACCAGGCATACAAAACCTCAAGGAGAGTCGTCGGGAGACGCAAACGTACCTCAAAAACGAGTCAATTTTAATAGTGCTTTAATAAAGTTCAGCAAAGGCAAAATAAAAATAAAACTAGATTCAACAAAAACGCTACGATCTCTACTTACATGAACACAACCTTCATAGTAGACGAGAATCAGTTTGATTGGTAAAACAGTATATGAACACAAGCTATCATCTCTCATGTGACCCAGACAGTAGCTCTGAAGTACTTACCATTAGAAAAGCAAAGCGAAATGTTTTTTTTTTTGGGATTTGTTAAAGGCTCTCTCTCCCCTTTAGACAAAAGACCTGATATCTAAAATAAATCTGAAAGGCACAAACAAGGAGCATAATGAAGAACACCAAACGAACAAAGCCCCAAACCATGTCATAGAACAATTTTGAAGCATTTTCATCAGACACAGAACATGACAAATTTCTAACTGTATGAGGGCACGGCTTTAAAAAGTCAGACTAAATAGGATAAAACAAGTTACAGAGGGATGAAAACAAACCCTAGGGTAACTTCACAATGCACAGAACCAGGTGCGGAAATCCTCCTCAGAGCCAAAAGGAGCACTTCTTTCATTAAGAGCACAGTTCGGTGTCTTTTCCCCCCGAAATATGAATGCTGCCTGAGCTTCGGGAATAAATACGAACGACTAGAAATGCGTAAAATAAGCCTGACCGGAAGGAAAGTAGGAAGGGCGGCCTGACGGAGCACTTTATGGACACCAAATGCAGAAGATTGCACACAAAACACAGCAAAGCGCAGTGTGATGCATCGACCCCCAAAAACATGCATCAGACTGACAGAGCAGAGTTAGAAAAACCCATGACAGACGTACAAACACGCAAACAGCTTTGTGAGATCGACGACGTTACACTCAACTTGCCTGTTTTCATTGGTATCTCTGTTGCTAAACATACAAAGGTATATTAATGGGAATTGTTGGAACACAGCTCTTGCTGGATGTGTTTGTATGAGGCGGCCAATGGTGAGTCGCTTTACACAGGATTCAGATTTATGAAAATCACCAAACATGTACACTTGCTGTAAAAAGGCCGTCGACATATCAGTTAACTTAAGATAGCATCAGACGCTAAAATCGGCTCCCTGCGCCTAATATTTTCATCTGAGGGGGTGTAGATGTTTTTGAAAATGAGATATTATGGACTTGGTTTTTTTTTTCAGGTAAAAGAGTCATCTTTTAAAAAGGAAGGGGAAAAGAAAAGAAATCTCATGGATGGCACAGGTTATTTGTGTGCAGAAATCACTCAAACAGCACAGTAGCACTGGGACGTTACTCTTCAGCGCCCGAAGTGGGGATTCTCCTGAAATGTACAGTTTCAGGTCTTGATGTGTCTTGCCTTAAAGAGTAGACAGTTTTTGTTCTCTTTTTCCCCTCTCTTTACCACTCGGCGTCTCCGATGGCTTTGGAGAACACAAAATCCCGCCCGTTCAGATTCATGATGCCATCCTTTAGGTGAAATTTCCACTTGTTCTTACTTCTGTGAATCTGAAGCACAAGAAATAGTAAGAATTTTATTAAGAAAAAAATAAAATTATTTCAGTGAATATTGGGCAGTGATCTTAATCCTTTCACGTACACAATCACACTGGTGTGATTAGAACGTTAAGAGCGCACGTCAATAACTGCCAAAATTAAAATCTGAGAGCGGGCGCTGCGGCACCAAAAAAGGAGAGCAGCGATAAATATAAATCACAAATTATCAGTGTTCTCAAACAAATAATATTTATTTTAGGTTTCAGACATTCAAATACACAACTACAAGCAAAATATACCATTTAAGGCTTGTAAAATAGAAGCAGATGTCTATGCAGACAGCGATAATTATTATTACACTTTGTATTACTAGAATATTTTCTCGGCAGAAAATTATGAAAATAAAGCAGCTATCGGAAGTTAACAAGTGGTAATATTATTTATTAAATTATGCATTAATCGTATTTTATTAGCATCTACCCCTACCTCATCCCTAGACCCAAACCTCACACAGTAACGTAAAAATATTATTTGTTGTACAGTGTCACATAGATTATGCTATATTGAAGCTAGTATGTATCAGCTGTATCCCATCTAGACTTCACCGCGAGGGTGAAAGGGCAGAAACAAACAAACTAAATACATTAAATACATAACTTACGCAGGAGGGTCAGCTTGAGTATTTAATACTCACACATGAAAGGGTTAAATATTGTTTTGTATTATTAAAGTGGAGATGCACGGATGTCACTTTTCCCTGTGCAATGACTAATCTTGCTAGTAAAATAATGCAATCCAAACGTTTTTGAATTGAACATTTTCGGTTATGTAATATGCAATAGTATTAACAGGGATAGTTCAATCAAAAAATAAAAATACATTTGAGTTTCTTCTGTTGAAGACAAAAGAAGATATATTAAAAAAAGCTGAAAATCTGCATCCACTGTCTCTTCCATAGCAGAGAAAAAATACTATGGAAGTCAATGATTACAGGTTTTCAGCATTCTTTTAAATATCTTCTTTTGTCTTAAAAAACAGAAACTTACAGGCTTTGGGTGAACTATCCCTTTAAGGATTTATGCAATCTGTATATAAACATCTCAACTATTTGATGCATTTTCCATTGCTTGTTTTTACTCTTAAAACAAGTAATGGAAAAAAAGCTAAATTGTGTGCAAACTATCAGAAGAGATGAAATATGTGATCTAGAAACACTCACCTTGTCATACTGGCAAACCACCACATTCTCTGTGTCGAAGAGCTCCTGGTCTTCCTCATCACTGACATCGTCACCACTGTTTAACGGCTCCTGAAATAAAGACAGACAAAAATATGACTGGACTAAACCAGAGTAGTCCACAGTAGGCTCTGTGGCCGGCACCGGTGTTATTTCAGCGTCAGTAAAACTGCAATATGGTTTTCAATAAATAGTTCTGAATATAGTTTATTTCATTTGCATTCAGTTAACTTTTGAATTTACGTTATAAAAATTATTCTAGTTTTGATATGTACAAAAAACTGGTTTAGTCATTTTAAGTTTAGTTGATGCAAATTTGTGTTGTAGGATTGCAGTATCACAAGCAAATGATCAAAATGCCATGGATTTCCCCAAATAAACTTGGTATCCAATCAAAGTGCTGCCAGAAATGCTGTGTGCAGTGGGATGGGATGAACACGATTTCCCTTTTTCTTTGTCTTGAAGAGAGGAAAACAAAGCATCGCTGCTTGAACTGTCTCAGAAATGTTTTGCGTTTTCTTTCCACAAGATTTATTCACATGTGACCTAGGGGCCGTTCACACGAATTATGTTTTTCCTTTCCAACGCATTACTTTTCTATTGTTTATTATTGTAGACATGTCAAATTAAAAGATTTACATGCATCATACCATTAGAAAAGCAAAGCTAAAGGTAGTTTTTGCATTTTTTTCCAAGTATCTGTCTGCGGACTGCAAGGTCAGGAGCGTAACATGAAGGGGTGTAACTTGTAGTAAGTTAGAGGCTTAACTTGCAGTTATCGAGATACCATTGAACCATGTGAGATGTCACAACGAGATGTTGTTGGCAAGATGGCGGAAATACATACCGGAGAACATTTTCACCATTTCACATTTTCTTCAAGTGTATCCACAACCAACTCATTTGATATAATATCATATTAATTCATTTAGCAACTCCACCCGCTGACTTCATCCGTTTTGTCATGACAGTTAACCTACTCTGCGTCGCCCCCTATGGTTGCAAATATTAGTGCGTCAAGTATGAAAGCCTCCGCAACTCTGTACGTTAACAACTGTGATGGTTGGGTAAGGTGTAGACCTTAATAACGATGGTGGTTGGGGTTAGGGTAGTGGTAGGAATAGACGTAATATCTGTGATGGTTGGGTTTAGGTGTGGAGTAGGTGTAGACATTAATAACAGACGATACAGCGCCATCTTGCTGACAACATGGTTTTGACATGTGGGTTTCCATAACTTCAAGTTACACCTCTACTACATGTTACGCCCGTCTTGAAGTCCGCAGACAGACCCTACTGTTTTTTTTTAGGATTAGTTAAAGGCTCATTCTCCCCTTAAAAGCAAAGATGTGTTCAGTTTGAACGAGCCCTCAGTGTGCAAGGTTTGTGCGCAATGAACTTTTCAAACAAATACGAAACAATGCATACCAAATAGTTTAAACTTCAACATGCAAAGACCTTAACTTCGCACATTACACACTAAAAGTGAATTTAATGAGCCTTCATTTGCACCTCCTCCACTTGGCCGTCCTCTCCGCCGTCTTTCTCCTTGTCTTCATCTTCGTCTTCATCA
Source organism: Danio tinwini (assembly GCA_903798205.1). Taxonomy (NCBI): domain Eukaryota; kingdom Metazoa; phylum Chordata; class Actinopteri; order Cypriniformes; family Danionidae; genus Danio; species Danio tinwini. The sequence continues at coordinate 1,449,077 of CAIGQZ010006767.1, forward strand.
TACTCGTCCTCCTCCTCTTCATCCTCCTCTGAGGATGTGTCTCCTGCACCGTCCACCTGGAGCATCATAGGAGGTTGTTGCGAGGCCTGCTGCTGCTGTTGTTGCTGCTGCTGCGCTTGAGGTTGAGTTTGCACCTGTGCATCTCCCGGTCCTGACTGCACTGCCATCGCTGCCGCCTGCATGACCTAAACACACACACACACACACACACACGATTAAGTGTTAATCAAATCAAGTTTATTTGTATAGCGCCATTCACAACAATTAGCTTTATACATTACTCCATTACAATCAAATTTAGAAAAATAACTTTATTAGTTACTAATAACTAATTAACTAGTAACTAATAGCTTTCAACAGTAAAAGTTATATATGAACACAGTTAGCCTTTAGTTATATCGGATACAGGTGATGTCTGTGTAAATGTTCAATGAAGTGTATTTGTGAGACGTCAATATTTCACGGACATCACTAAGACTTATGTTTAAAGTGAGAGCTTGCGCTGACCTGAGTGTTCTGCGGTACTTTATTCCCCGTAAGGACGATCTGCTGCGGCTGGATGATAACTCCGGTTTGCTGAGGAAGACCTCCTTGAAGTGGAGTCAACACCTGCATCCATACAAAGAGAGAGAGACACTTAGTACACTCTTGTTCTCATACATCAAGGTGTATATAAATTAATAATTTATATTAAGAGAGCACTTGACATATTTTTGTTTATCTGATTTATGACTTTAAAGGGATAGTTCACCTAAAAATGAAACTTTACTCAATATTTACTCTAGGTTTAGAGGCTCTAAAACTTTGAGTGTCTTTTGTTGAACAGAAAAGAAGATATTTTGAAGAATGATGAAAAGCATTAACCGTTGACTTCCATAGTAATAAAAACATTCTATTGAAGTCTGTGGTTACAGGTTTTCAGCACTCTTCAAAATATCTCCTTTTGTGTTTAACAGAAGAAAGAAACTCATGGACAAGCGGAGCGTAAATAAAGTATGATCATTTACATTTTTCGTTTAAATATAACTTAAATGGTTTAAATAAAGCGTAATTCTGTAAACTACTGATGGCATTTATTCCCAATTTAAAATGACATTCTTTAGAGCATCCCTCACCCCCATAAAAAAATTGCAGTGTTTTCATAAATTATATTTATTAATAATAATTTTTTAGACAACATTTTTTGCAAACATATTTGGTGGAATAACCACAAATTTCAAGCACAACAAAAGAAAGCATTTGTTATTGACCAATTCATTGTCATCATCTTAAGCAAGGGTGCCCAAACTTTTTCTTATGAAGGGCCAAAAAACAAATTTGATTGAGGCAAGTGGGTCGAAGGTAAAAAGTTGCCATGGGTAAATTCCTAATTTATTTAATAATATTTAAAAATGACAAAAAAAAACATTGCTTTATATTAATACAGTATTTTTTTTACATTTTATAATGAACTTATTACAATAAAAAATCTTATTTACAAAATTACACTAGTTTTTGCCTTGACTTGGTTGCCAATGTCTTCTGCATCGTCTTCTTTTGTTGAATGACAGTATGTATATGTAAAAAAATAAGATTCATTTACAAGATTTAATTGAAACATTTCATTTAAGTTAGCTTTTTTGTAGCTCAGCAATAAAACGAACAAATTAAAGCTGCAAGCAGCGATGAAAGGGACCTCATACTAGCAAAAAGTTTTACGTCAAATTAGAAATGACGATCTCTGTGTTAAAGGCTTTCGCCCCAACCCTCTCCATCATTCTCACCATCCTCCAAGTTGTGATGGTGGGCCAAATCGAAGGTTACAATGGGTCAACTTTGTCCCACCGGCCCTACTTTGGGCATCTCTTTTTTAAACAAATGAAATATGTTTTTAATTGAATTAATATAAAGCAAATTATAAAAGCATATTACTCAAACTTTCATACTGAAAAATAAGGGCTCTCTTAATTTTTCCATAAATGCAAACAAAATTTTATATTATGACTATAACAATTGAAATTGCTCAGGGTTTTGGCGTTTTCTAGGTTAAGTCTGCCTAGGTCAGGGGTGTTCCTGGAGGGCCGCAGCACTGCACAGTTTAGTTCCAACCCACTTACCTGTAGGTTTCAAACAAGCCTGAAGGACTCAAGTAGTTTGATCAGGTGGGTTTAATTAGACGTAAAACTAAACTGTGCAGAGCTGCAGACCTCCAGGAACTGAGTTTGACACTCAATATTCAAAGTGATTCATTGAATATTAATTCCAATAATTTATTCATTAACTGCTGATTATTTAAGAACCTAAGCTTTAAAAAACAGATCGAACAGTTAATTCAAAAACAGATTAAACCAAGAAAGAAACAAGACAATTTTGCTTAGCGATAAACACAAATGTTCTGCTCTGAAACTAAACAGCTGAAAAAATGCCACAGTGTGTCTAAAATGTGACTGATTAATCAGCATTTCCTGAACCTATGTAAAATCAATCTCATCTGCAACTATCAAATCTGCTTATGCCCTGATTCTTCGAGAAAATGGCAAACTTGTTTGATATCACTTAACAGTTTCATAGATGTATATATAAACTTGAAATTTAGGGTATTATAACTGCATTCAAATAAGTTTGTTCATTTAATATTGTCACATCAGCAACCTATGGCTATAAAAAATATAAAAAGAAACTAAAAATTATTTTTATTAAGTGAGTCACGAACTAGATATTGCTAATTAATGCCATATATATATATATATACATATATATATATATATATA
>CAIGQZ010006767.1:1476826-1492980 GCA_903798205.1 Danio tinwini
TATATGTTTATATGTTGTCAGATTCCTTAGAATCGATCGAAATCTGTTATAAACAGATTATAAAATTCGATATATAAACCTGTCGAATTAAATAAAATCTAAATATTTCAAACAGTGATAAACTTCATCATGGTTTATTTATTTGAGTGTACATCGCCACATCCGAGTGGGATTAAGCGATATGTGTCATTTCAAAACAGAATTTTGTCGATACTCAATTTGGTCTGTATATTAAATTTGTAAAAGCCATTCGATTTCTTTTTAATTGTAATTTCATTTAATATTTTATTGTAACACAAGATGAGACAGGTATGACAATACATTTTTAATTACTTGGCTTGCTCTGTGTTATATCATGGTTTTGATTTTAAACTGAGAAAGCACGTCCTGTTTAATAACTAGGAGTAGTATATAAAAGTAACTGTAAAATAGCTATGTAATACTACCTTCAAAGCTTTACACAGAGGTAATCTGCAGCAGAGGTGGTGCCTGTACAGACTCAAGGTCATGTAACTTAGAGGATAAATTATGTCCTTTTTTGCAATATATAACAGAAGTATTAGATGTTCTCTATACAGGTTTGTGAAGTTTAAATATCAATATATTCAATATTTAACAGATCAGTTATTATCATACCTGCCAAAACGACAGTTTTTCAGAACGTCTCATGCTTTTCACACCCATCTCCCAGTTTGTTATTTCTCTCGCAAAACTCCTGTATTCTGTATGGCCCAATCTAGTTACGAAAAGTCATTTTTTGTTCATGTTTGTCAAATGGCCAGATCTGGTATGAAGCTCATCACCTCACACAATTGACAAAATATATAAATCTCAAAGCATTTTTACCTCAATCTGGCAACATATGTTGCAACCCAGTTGCGCTGTTGATTTCTGCACAGGTGGTAGATACGGGATTTGAACAGTGGCGGTGGCAAATGTTGACAAATCTTGGCAGGTATAGTTATTTTATGATGCTCAAAATGCCCCTTTTTGCAACCCAGGTACATTCTGAAAGCGTAGCCCTACATACATTTCTGGAGAGCACCAAATATGTCCCAGGAGCTATGTTTTTTTGCAGTTTTTGTTTTCGCGAATCCACCAGAGGCCGATGTGTACGCTTTTTGAGATCTCAAATTTCTCTCACAAGTGGCATTCACGTCTGATCTTCTCTCATAAATCCACTAGAGGCCGATGTCGACCGATTGACTAACTGACCAATGCCCCCACCCTTCCTCTTCCCTAAACCCAACCGACAGTGTTTTGAAAAGCAATCCAGAAAAAGAAAAGCCCTGATGGCAGCCTAATGTTTACCACATTTTCAGATTTTACCACATTCTCACCCTGTTTTTTACTTATTTATTTTGGCTTTATTTTTTTGTCTTACCTGCTTTCTGGAACCGTTCTTCACCGGACTCAAACTCCGTCGCAAGCACGAAAGCAGTCCATACGGTGGTAAGCAGTCAACTGCTAAAGAAACAGTGTCATACTGCCCAGTAGCGTTCGCTTTAAAAACGAAATGTAGCCATAAGTTCCTCTGGGTACATAATTTGCGATCTCCAGAAATGTATATAGGGCTACGCTTTCAGAATGAGCCTATGTTGCCGTTTTGGGTGGTATCAAATACACACTTTTTGTGTGTGTCTCTTTAAATGCAGATAAGCTGTTGCTCCCCACCCCATTTATAAAAAAGGGCGGAGCCTTTACAATTTGTGCCTTAATTCAAAAACATCTGCATTATAAGTTTACACTCTTGATTTTTAGTTTTCAGCACCCGCACATGAAACGTGTGCAGATAAAGCTGGCTGTCAGATGACACGTTGTGAGAGTGTTAAATTGAAACTGTTCAATACACATTGTTATGTCAAAGGAAAAGGATTTGAGGGAGTTCAAAATAGTGTTTAGTGATATAAGGAACAACTCAGGGGAGTACCTTTGCAGATCTTTTAATACTTATACAGCAGCATTAGATGCTAAAGAAAGCTGTATGTGTAAAAAACAGAATGCTGTCAATCAAAAATGTAATACTCTCTCTATGAATTATTCCTTGTGGGCTTTGATTTTCATTAAGCATGAAAAGGCAAAGGTGTTAAAGGTATGAAACCTTGATTTACTCGCAAAGACTCAACATAAAGCCTCATGAAATGTATCAAGCACAGATTTGCTTATGGCTGGTGGGGTTGCATAGCAACAGAGAGGCGACTCTAGTGAGCAGAGGAGCTGCTGCTGATTGAGTCTGTATGGCCTTTAATTATGAATAAAGCTCCAGCAGCACAAGCGTCACCGAGTCCCATTAGCCTCACCTAAACCAGTGTAATCACCTTAAACTTGAGATAAACCACATTCAACCGCAGCATCACATAAACACACACAATGCTTTTTATTTAATAATAATAATAATAATAATAATGAAACCTAATTATAGTATAATATAAATATAGCGTTATATATATAACACATTTTCAAAGTATTCATTCATTCATTTTCTTTTCGGCCTAGTCCCCCCATCAATCCGGGGTTGCCATAGCGGAATGAACCAATAACTTATCCAGCATATGTTTTACGCAGCAGATGCCTTTCCAGCTGCAACCCATCACTGGGAAACACACATACACTTCTATTTACACACATACACTACGGATAATTTAGCTTACCCAATACCACGTCTTTGGATTGTGGGGGAAACAGGAGCACCCAGAGGAAACCCACGCAAACACAGGGAGAACTTGCAAACTCCACACAGAAATGCCAACTGACCCAGCCGAGGCTCGAACCAGCGACCTTCTTGCTGTGAGGCGACATCGCTACTCACTGCACCACTGCTTGTTGCTGAATAAAAAAGTAATAGTCTAATAATTTTCAAATTCAGATAATTCATTTACTACAGGGAAACCCTGATATTAGATAACAATTCTGATAACTATCAATACAAAAAAAGTAATAATACATAATAATTAAACAACTGACACAGGAGTCATAAGGAGCTGGTGGTGATCGAAAAACAGTGACTCAACAACCCAATCTTTGGATGCCAATTGATGTCTTGGGTGTGAAGGAGCCTGAGCTTGTGCGGGAAGTTGAACGGTACCAAGATAGTTTTTACATTCAGACACAATTTGTGCTCTGGAACTCAACTTCTTGAGAAGGGATGGACTGTCTTCTACTCTGGAGTTGCCCAAGGTGAGAGGCGGCGGGTTGGTGTAGACTTGCTTATAGACTATGTGTTGGTGTTTTTCCCAGTGAATGAAAAGGTTGCTTCCCTGCACCTTTGGGTCAGGGATTGATCTCTTACTATAGCTTGTGCTTATGAGCTGAATAGCACTGCAGAGTACTCAGCCTTCCTGGAGTCCTTGGGAGAGGTGCTTCAACTGGAGCTCTGTCGTTCTACTGGGAAACACCCATATGGGCAATGACAGTGATACTAATGTGATTGTGAGGAGCTGCAGCTGTAAGGCATCTTGTGCCCATCACGGCAGCAACCCATAAACTCAGTGTTGGACACTGGAAGTAAGACATGCACCAAGCTGAAGGAGTCCTACTAGACCTGGTTGGCTTATGGGATTCCCAAGGTAACTGATGGGTAGTGAACAGGCCATATTTGCTGCAGCCTTGTTGTTGCGGATGCAAAAACTCAGGTATAGGAGTTCAGGGAGACCATGGAGGAGGACTATTGATTGGAGATTCTGGCAAACCATCAGGCACCAGGAGCTGTTGACCTTAACTGATGATGTTGTCAGACGATAGAGGAAATACTTTGAGGATTAACTCAATTCCACTGACATGCTTTCCTTTGAGGAAACAGAGATAGAGGATACAGGGGTTGAGTCATTCATTACCAAAGCTGTCACTGAAGTAGTGGTAAGAACAAGTGGGTGTGTTTCAACTACAGAGGGATCACACTCCTCAGCCTCAAACAAATTCTACCCCAGGGTACTGGAGAGTTTGGCTAATAGTAGAATCTCAGATTCAGGAGTACCAATGCACTTTCGTCCAGGCTGTGGAACACTTGACCTACTCCATACCCTCTTCTAAAGTGCTTGAGGTTTCATGGACTTGGAGAAGGCATTCAGCTGTGTCCCTCATGCCATCTGTGAGGTGTCCACTGGGAATTTGGAGTCAGAGGTGCTCTGTTAAGGGTTGGACTGGAGCAGAAGTTTGGTTCAAATTGTCGGCAATAAGTCAACTTTGTTCCTCGTGCATGTTGGACTCCAGCTAGGCTGCTCTTTTTTAGATGATAAATGCCCACAGGAATTCATCTCTGCCATTTTCTAGATGATGTTGTCCTGTTGGCTTCATTGTACCTTCAGCATACACTAGGACGATTTCCTGTTGAGTGTGAGGTGGCACCTCCAAGTCTCAGGCAATGGTGTTCAACCGGAAAAGGTGGCTTGCCATCTCTGGTTTGGAGGAGAGTCCTTGCCCCAGGTGGAGAAGTTCAAGTATTTTGAGGTTTTGTTGATGATGAGTGAGGGAAGAATGAAACATAAGATTGACAGACAGTGGCAGCAGCAATGTGGTTAATGTAACGGTCTGGTGTGGTGTTGACCCGAAAGCCAAAGTTCTTGATACGTCAAACTATGTTCCTACTCTCACTGATGGCTATGAGCTTTGAGTTTTTTTTCACAGGGTAGCAGGGTGCACTCTCAGAAATAGGGTGAGGAGCTCGGTCACTTGGGAGGAGTTGTTGAGGTGGCTTGGGCATCTGTTTTGGATGCCTCCTGGACACCTACTTAGGGATGTGTTCCAAGCTTATCTCAATGAGAGGAGGCTCACGGAAGACCAAAGACACCCTGGAGGGCCTTTGTGTTTTAGATTGCCTGGAGATGCCTTGGGATCATTCATTCATTTTCTTTTCAGCTTAATCCCTTTATTAATCTGGGGTCGCCACAGCGGAATGAACCGCCAACTTTTCAGCATATGTTTTTTACGCAGAAGATGCCCTTCCAGCTACAACCCATCACTGGGAAACACCTATACACTCCCATTCACACACTTACACTACAGACAATTTAGCTTACCCAATTTACCTACAGCACACGTCTTTGGACTTTGGTCTTTGTGGGGGAAACCGGAGCACCCGCAGGCAACCCACACAAACACGGGGTAAACATGCAAACTCCAAACAGAAATGCCAGCTGACCCAGCTGAGGCTCGAACCAGTGACTTTCTTGCTGTGAGGCGATTGTGTTACCCACTGCGCCACCGTGACACCCCACACCTTGAGATAATATAAAATATAATATAATAAAAAAAAAAGCAACTTGTCATTTAAAACTCTGATATTTTTATTATTGCAACTGGAAGACAATACATTACATAAACATTATTTTAAGTTTCAGGAGAAATATGTGGAAAAGTAACAACATGATGTGACATTTATTGTCATAGAGACAATGTGGTTATTTACACATATTGATGAAATAGTTTGATATTGTTCTTTGGCAACAATGATTGCACACCAAGGAAATAGACAGCTTTATACTCGTACAGCATTGGCATCTGAGTGTATTGAAAATAGACCTGGTCAAATACATAATTCATCGTCATCATCATCATCATTGTGCTCTAAAAAAAGAAACAAACATAGCCTACCAGACCACAAGTGACTTACATAGACGAAAACATAGTTGGCAAAAGAAAAAAACTAAACAAAACAACATCAACAACATTGACAAAACCCTTATATTATTTCACATATAATTTCAGAGGCAGTGAGAGTTCTCCAATAAATAATTCATGCATATTTTTCTCCCCCTTTTGTCTTAAATGGATTTGGATGAAACTTAGCCGTTGAATCAGTTTGAAACAAATCGCGTTTTTGGTACACAAAACAAATGACATATCATGGGACTGACGGTAAATGAAAGCAAACCCATAGCAGCAGTTTATTGCCTATATGCAAATGAAACCAAATCAGGCCAGTACGTCTGTTATCTTATGCTGTACCTAAATTAACAGTGCCGCTTCATCGCTAGACCACCTGAAGAGAACAAACAGTCCCGTTTTTACCTCTTAAAAAGTGCTGAAGGATCGAGCTGGAGCGTTCCTGAAAGACCACCAGATCTGCACCTTTTCCATGTCTCGTTAACTAAACACACCTGATTCGGACCATCAGCTCATTAGCAGAGACTGGAAGACCTGTCATGGGTGTGACAAACAAAGGAGACATCCAAAACATGCAGTGTTGGTGGTCCTCCAGGATTGTGGTTAAGAAACACCATTTTAAAGGACTGGAAACGCCACTTCCTCTGGATACTCGTAACATTCAGGACATGTTTCTTATGTAAAGCAGAAGTGCAGTGTGAACATCGTGACAGATGCTGCTTTACAAATACATGTACGCCGCTGACAGATGACAACATTAAGAGGACATTCGCGTTCACAGATGAAGTTCATGAGCGGTGGAAGCAAAGAGGGGTACTATAACATACAATATAAAATAAAGACAGACCAGCGGAGGTCAATCGCGAAGTATCGCGTTAATCCACTTTTTAAGTGTGACGTCACATGTCTGTTTTCACGTCCAAACACTTTATTAGATGGGTTTTGAAGCCCAGTTACTTTCTTATAATCATTTTGAGAGAAAGCCATCTACTTCTTTTTATTATTAAATACAAGGAATGCTATTCTGTAATAAAAGACATTCCCTCAGTTAGAAATTAGAGACTGCAGACATAACATCTGGCCTTTATCATTTGAAAATTGAGGTTTAACCTGCAATTCTGGCGAAAAAAGTCTAAATTGTGTGTTTATGTCTGGTAAAAGTCGAAGGAAAATGAATAAATGTCTCAATATTTTACATAGCAGAGCAATTCAGATATTTTTTTCCAGAAATGCATGTTTACATTTAGCTAATTTTAATCATGACATGTTAGAAATAATTCAGGAATTGCATTGAAAGTTTATAAACATGCAAATGCAGGAATATAAATGTCAAAAATATGAGACGAAAACTCAGAATTCAGACTATCCACTCCTAGCAATTCAGTCCACATGAATTATGACTAAATCAGAAATTAAGTCACAAAATCGGTCACTTGGATGGTACCTTTAACCTCAAGGGTCCATATTAGGACCCCAAAGGTACTTATTAGTACCTAAAAAAATGACAAAAGTGTATCTCTTGAAATTTTTTATTTTATTATTATTTTTTCAATTCCCAGGTTCTGCTGGTTGAGCATTTGCTGCCATTCTGGTAAATTTTTGTAATTCAACCTCTGTTATTTTACAGTAAATTTCTGTAATTTAACAGCCGATATTTTATAGTATATTTCCGGCACCCCAGCTGCCAGAAATAAACCTTAAAATTACAGATTTTTTTTACAGTTATTTCAATGACAAATGTTGTGAGCACAGTATTACAAGTCGAGATCGCATTTATGTAATACGAGCATGCAAATCTCTTTGCTTGTGCGCAGATTTCCTCTGCTCGTGCACAAAACGTCTTGCACGCCCTCAAATAAACGCTGCTGAAGTGCAGTTTAGCGTGTTTATGTAGTGAGTGTGTCTCCAAAATTTATTAGATTTGCTAGGAATATTTATGAATGTCTCCAACAGACCTACAGAGCGGCATTCATGCGTCCTAAAGTAAAGTGAAACGACTAGCAAGATAAAGTCTTTGTTTGTTGTATGCAGCCATAGACCTTTATATATAAATAAAGTATAATTATGGAAGCTGTGTTCATCCTGAAAGCTATACGTCGTGTTTGCTGGCCTCATACATCACACACCTGTCAGTCAGTCAGTCAGTCAGCATGTCACCTTAAAGGGTTAAACAAATAACGCACAGCACTTCTACGGTTACAGAAATGTTAGCGCTGTTATAACTCACCTTTTAATATGTTTTGGTGCGATTCTAACCCGCTAAATCAAAACATTCAGTCGTTTTTTATTTAGAGAGGCTGTAATGTTGCCGTGGCGGGATGAATTTTGGTGTGGCGCCCCGCCATGGAAGTATGAATGTAGCGCAGGTGTGTCCACACTCGGCCCTGGAGGGCCGGTGTCCAAGAGAGTTTAGCTTCAACCCTAATCAAACACACCTATTTTAAGCTCTTACTAGATATACTAGAACAGGGGTGGGCAAACTCGGTCCTGGAGGGCCGGTGTCCTGCACAGTTTAGCTCCAACTCTAATCAAACATACCTGCTTATAGATTTCTAGTGATCTTGAAGACACTGATAAGCATGTTCAAGTGTTTTTGATTAGAGTTGGAGCTAAACTATGCAGGACACCGGTCCTCCAGGAACGAGTTTGCCCACCCCTGTACTAGAAACTTCCCAGCAGGTGTGTTGAAGCAAGTTGGAGCGAAACTCAGCAGGACACCGGCCCTCCTGGACCGAGTTTGGACACCCCTAATGTAGCAGAAACCTTGCATATGTAATCGTTTTGTTTTTGGTTCAATTTGGAATTTCCTTAACACTTACAGTGAGCGCTCCTACTTGGCCTCACGCTGGTCCATCTCTTGAAATCTTTAGGGAACCAACATGTTCTTTTGGGGTACCAATATGGACCCTTAAGGTACAAACGTGAACCTTTCGAAAAGATACCGCCCCAGTGAAAGCTGTATACCTTCATCTCTGACTATTGAAAGTATATAGTTGTGTGGAGGGAATGAAATAAAGAAACATGGCAAAAACAAACAACAGTCTAACCTTTATCTTCATATCAGGGTCTCAGATATGTGATTAAAATTGTCTGTGAGGATTTTTAAGAAACATGAACATTTCCTCACATTCAAGTTATTTCCTTTCTTCTGCTGAACACAAAGCAAGATATACTGAATAATGTTGGGGAAAAAAACAAGGACTTCCATAATATTTTTGTTGTTGTTGTTCCTACTATGGATGTCAATGGCTGTGTTTCTCCAACAATCTTCAGGACATCTTATTTTGTGTTCAACAGAAGTTTAGAACTGCTTAAATGGTGTGGATATGTTAATTTTTGGGTGAACTATGCCTTTAAAACTCTAGCTTTTTTGATAATGATAAACACAACAGTGGTCAATATCGATGTTTGGACCTGGAAACAGCTTTGAACGCGTCAAGACTTAACAAGCAGATAAAGGGTTATCCCAAAGCCAATTCTAATTCCTTGTCAAACTATTTCAGTACAATTTATGATATCAAAGCTGCAGTTTTTCACACTTAAAATGACGGAGCATCGAACCATTACAAATAAACAGAACAGACGTCCAAGCACATGAACTAAAAAAAAAAAAAAGGCAGGCACAACCTTAAAGGGTGTACAGAGTGAGAATTCATCCAACACTGATTATTAACAACAGCTCAACACGTACATCGATGAATTGGAAATAAAAGGACCACCAAACCGAGGACCACGAAAAAAAGGCAAAATCAGTTTCACCTGATATTCAATACAAGGCAGATCAGTTCATCATTAATGGGTTTTCACGAAGTCTCTTCCTTTGGAAGAGTTGTCTGCCGCAGAAGAGAGATACAGTTTAAAAAAAAAACGAGTAAAGAAAGAAACCTTAAGAGACGCTTCTCTCTGTTTTCTCGTAAGAAAATAAGCCATGCCTCATGCTAAATATCTATCTTACATGATCTTTCGTTTAGAAAAGAAAATACTTCTTTCTTATGTACAAGCACCCATGCAAATATAACTGAAAGAATAGAAACAAAAACAGGCAAAATCTGCCTTCGGTGGAAATAACTTTTTACAGTGTTATCCTGACAGGACAAATTGCTTGGATTGTGATGAATATTTAAAAACAAAAACAATACAAACGATTTATTTAAAAAATACCAACATTTTGGCAACACAATAGGCATTTCGGACACATTGCTTCGTTGAGGATTCGTTTTTTTTTTGTGTGCTTTAAATTAAGAACCAACATCAGAAATGTTTTAACGGCAGACATTTAAGAGAGAATTGGCATATTGCATTCGACCATCCACTGGACACAGGCCATTTTATACAAACATCTGCTGCTTTAGTATAGAAATGGGTCAATGACATGTTTACGAGCATCCGCGATAGAGATCTATAGTAAAAATGTGCTTTGTGTGTTTGTTTATATGCCGAAAAGTGACATTTATCCAGTTTAGACTAAGTGGTTGCACAAATTTAACCAGTGTTGGAATGTATTGCAATATTGAGTTACTCCCCAAAATAGTAACTAATTGCATTACTTATGGCCCAATTTCACTAAGTGGTACAGTACGGTACGGTACAATTCGGCACGCTTTTATGGCTGTTTTCACTGTCAAAGGGTACCAAAAAGCGAACCGTACCTTACCACTTTTTGGGTACCCTTTTGAAAGGGTACCTAGCATGATAAAAGGGTACCAAAAGGTGGAGCAAGATGTGCAGCTGAACACTATTGGGTTTCCAGAGAAACATCACTATCTAGTCCATAAGCCAGGAAAATAAAAACAAAGGAATCGGCATTTTTAAATACACAGCTGAGACATTACACTGTAATATTATATACATTTAATAACGAGCCATGGTCGACCCAAGCTTAAACAAACCTTGTCATCTTGATGAACAGCCACGAAGCCAAGAAGAAGAGCAGAACTACCCTGTGCCCTGTAGTTGTTTACAAGGCCGTCTAAAGCGCGAGCGGTTTCACTTTCACGAGAGAGCTCACGTGTGTGTCTATATTTAAAATAATGAACATTTTGGGCTGATGTTAATAATGTGCGCATGATCATTGAAGTGCTTCTGACATTCGATCCTTTCAGAAAGGGACAAACGCCAGACTGATGCACGAAAAAACAAAGGAGCAAATGATTTTTTCAGCCACCTAAAACCACTCCCTTTTGGCAGTGAAAACGCAAGCCTGATAAAGATGACCCGTACCGACCCCGTACCACTTAGTGGAAACGGGCAATTAGTTACTTTTTATGGAGAGTAATGTATGTTAGTTTTGAGGTACTTTTTCATACCTGCCCGGTATTTTTCGTTTTTTAAATAGAGAAGCTCTTCATTTAACGAAACACTGTATAACCTACACCTCCATTTACATAAAAAAATTAACGAATGAAATGTTTTACCTTCTGAGAACTTCATGACGCTCTACATGCCGTATATACAGATTAATGAAAGTTGAAAGCAATGTGTTTGCTACTTTTGTATTTTTGTCTTATTAGTTCAGTAAAAACACTGTCCATTGAGACTATGATTCCTTTTTCTTTTATGTGTTCAACATAATGAGAATACTTCCATCACAGAAATGTAAGACTCTGCCATCTTGGTTCCTGTCTGTTCCCGTGGGGAGCTCAGACTCTCATTGAGTGTGATTCAATGTGATTACACTCATTTTAATTCAGCAAATTATTTTTTTGAACGAATAAATTAACCTAAAAAGTAACTTGAGTTACATTTTTAAAAAGTAACTTAAATATTATTACTTATTTTGTTAAAGTAATACCTCACTTTACTCGTTACTTAGAAATTTTTTTACGTTCTTGTAATGCTGTGTTCACACCAGATGCGGAAGAAGCATCAAGTGTGAGTGATTTACATGTTAAGTCAATGCAAACGTGTGAACAGACATCCTGCTGCGCAATACGCATGAATGGGGTGATGCGAATTAAGCGTTTTGCGCATTTGACGTGCGAATCACTCGAGTTCAAAAATCTGAATTTCTGCGGATATTCACGCCGTGTTAACTAATCAGGAGCTCTTGTGAGGGCGTGATTATGATGTAGCGCCTGTTGTTGGTGTCCCGGGGGGAAAATCCTCCTGCCTACACCGATAACAGTTCATCAAACTGAGCTTGGCTCAGTCAGAAGCACTGCTGAATGCTTCCATAATCCAGGTTAGGTTTCTGAAAGAGTTTATGAGCTTACAGAGCTGGGTGCACCTAGCATCTAGTGGACTTAGACACTGCTCCAAATGAATCAATGCTGTTCTTCAGCCTTCATAAAGCACATAAACACAGTTATTTTATCAATAAAATCTATGTTAGCCATTTAGCAACGAAGCTACAGTCACCAGGCAGACAGAAGCCGTGGCCATGACGCGAATCTGCCTCTGTTCTGAAGTGAATTTGACAGTTGAATGAAGCAGAGTTTGACGGGCGAATGAAGCGAGTAAACTCAAATGTTCAAGCATCTATTCACGGGCGAATATCGAAATTTATCTGCGCGTTACACGACTGGTGTGAACAGCAAAATGCGTTAACGCAAACACTGCATTTAAACATGTTGCTAGTAATTTTAAACAAAAAACTATTTAAATGTTTACTTTCATGGAATCTTCTGGTTATATATAGATTAGGTACACTTGAATCTGATACACTTTTTTTATATGGTTTGACCATTCAACTTAATTTATACATTAACGTTGGTAAGATTCAGCATGTAGAATCGGCCATCGGTGGAAGAGAGAACACTCTGATTGGCTGTTCAGCTACTCCCACCAGGAGTTAAATAAAACATGACCCTGGTGTTTGCGGAAGTTTAGTGAAAAAATAATAATTAAATATAAAAAAATAATAATAACCTGCAACCATTTGTTGTCGCTATAACTTTGGTAAAATAGAACAATTATAATCAATCAAATACCAAATGTGTAAGATGACATACTTTTGCTGTAATTGCGATGATGTCAAAGGCTATGGTCTGTTCTGTACACACAAAATGACAATTTAGGGTATTCATTACTGTATTTATTACCGCATTGCAGCCTTAAAGGAATTTTTTTTTTATCCATACAGCAGATAGCTTTGCTTAGCATACATCATTGAATCAGATTAGACCATTAGCAGTAGCATATCAACCCAGAAAATAGTAATGTTTGATTTTCCACCGATCTTAGTACACAATGTAACAACAGAAGTGTTGAACTTTATACAGGAAAATTGTCAAATCACTCTTTTGAGGACATGCTAATGGTCTAATCTGATTCAATGATTTATGCTAAGCTAAGCTAAAAGTGCGATTGGCTGTGGAGATTGGCTGAATGGATTAAAAATGGTAAAACTCAACTGTTTATCCCTAGGGGACTTGCAAAATGAGCATATTTCCCCCCCTAAAAATGTGTTTCATTAAGATATTTTAGACTTAAGAAAAAATGTCAGGAATTGTGTGTATCTATTTTCCAATAAATCTATAGATCTGGACCACGAAAAACAAGCATCATGTCACTGACCCACATATTCATCTGATGGTTTTTGTAATATAGGTCGATATCACTACTTTTTTTAAAAACTATTATTCGTCTTTACTAAGTGTGCATGAATTAGCTGCACCTTCATCAACAGGTTTCATCTTTGGCACACTTGAGAGCAGCATATAAAAATCTCTCCGTTCCACTTTCTGATGTGAACTAGAAGGACTGCTACAACTTAATTAAATCATTTAAGGCAAGACACTGCAGGTAAACAATGAACCAATATTTCTCTCCATACTTTTCCAGTTGACCGATTACATTAAGATTTGAAAACTTTTTTAAATTAATTCTTTACATATGCAGTAATTTGTATAAGCTTCTACAATAAAAAACGAAACATTGAACAAAGTCAGTTTCAATATTTTAGTTTCAATTTTTAAATATTAAAGTCTTATTAAAGATTTAACAGAGAGAATATGGGGGATCTATTATAATAATTTTATAATTCAGAAAATACTGCAAACATTGAGATTTATTCATTTATTTAATTAGTTTGTTTGATTGTGTAATAAAATAATCAGACATAATATGTATTACGGACTTTATGAATTTATGTGTAAAGAAATGTAAATTTTTTTTGAGAAAACGTCCTTTAAAAACAAAAAAAAAGTGTGATAAAATTTAGACACACAATTGATAAAGTGCTACAAAAGAAACCCTTTAAAGACTATGCTGGATGTTTCTTTCCATTAGACTTAAAATAGAGCGCAAAAATGATCACATTTACAGCAATTTACAGCATCAGGTGGCCTTAAATATTTATTCTGAATTAAATTTACTGTATGAGTTGATTTAGCTTTAATTACATTAAAGGTGCAGTATGTAAGTTTGACACCCAGTGGTTAAACTAGGTATTGCACTCCTGGTTCAAAACACATTTTCACTCAGCTCCTCCTCTGATGAGTGCATGCAAGTGCAGGTTGCCAGATTGATTTGACTGTGTCCGACTATTGAGCCTAAAGGCTGCTTTGAACTCTTTCTAACTAAAAGCAATGGCACTGCAATAGAAAAAATAAATTCCATGCTAAAAGGAGTTTTTGTCCTAACCAACACCTGAAATTTATATTTATTTCTCACAAGTGAACAACAGGATAAAACGCTCACCTAAGGTACACCTCATGTGCTTTATTCAGTGTTAAATGTTAATAATGTGAGTTTGAATGCCATTTCACATGACATTTATTGCTATACTACTGAAAGCAGCAGCAGACAGTTCACCTCAGATTTTGAAAATAAACTGTTTGAAATTGAACTTTAGAATTGTGACTCAGTGCAATCCAACATATATCAGTGATTCAGCATCTACATTTAATAATGTTAAAGAGGTTTAATAAGTATTAATTAGATTATAAACCTTACCATTTTGTTGGAGTGCAGTAAGTGCACTATTCTGTGCTTCTGAATGGCTGTATTTAAATTTCTGTCATGTTTCGTCTGGTGCGAACAGCCAAATTGCTTATCGCTCTTGCGACGCATTGTGTTGTTAGGACACAGGGTTACAATTTAACCTGCTCACCTAATGTTTACGTTCGTAATATTTATATTATTTACTAATTAATAACCTCATGTGGAACTCTGAATCTGCGTCTTATTTCAGAGTCTGCTACTGTCCATCGGAGGCAGCATTTCGGTCACGGACGCATGCTTTGCAACTCTTCCTGACTAAATAAATTAAATGTGCTGTTTTCCACCAAGGCAATCTGGCGTACTAAAATATAATTGGCTAAACTAGCAGTTGGCGGGTTAAAGGAATCAAGACAGATTTTCCGGCATGTAACGGACAATTTCAAAGCCGAATATCTGACTTCAGCATTGTTTTTCAGATAAACAAGAATGCTCACTTAGCATGTTTCTAAATATCTGCAAACATATTATGGTATTTTTATGCTTTAGAAGAGTCAAAACCTTACATACAGCACCTTTAAACTGACTTAAAAAGCTTGTAAAACTTAAAAGGATTCAGTTAGAAACTTGATTGACTTAGTTTTTACACAACATATGCTGTCATGACTTATTAATCATACATTTGTTTGTACTACCCTTCCACGCTTAAAAAAAATCCTTGCTGCCTTAAAGTTTAAAATAATTTGTTATAGTGCATGCAGTGTCTTGCCTTAAATTGTTCATTAGGCTTGACGAATCAAAAAACAAACAGAAAAAAAACACACTTTTCACTCAAATGATCCAAATTTACTATGGCTTTTATCCCTCTTCACACACTCACACACTCTCTCTCTCTCTCACACACACGCTCACACTCACACAAATCAACATGAGCATGAATAGCATCTTCCAAATCAAACCGAACAAAATGGACAACAGTGATTTCATTAATATTGCAACGACTGACTACAGAATTCACCTGATATCCTGAACAGAAGTATTTAGATCTGCGTTTTGTTTCTTCTTTTTTTTGTGGGCCGTTGTTTTTTTTTTTTTTTGCTCATTGCTAATCGCTGGCTTCCTCTTTCAGCTCCTCTTTCAGCTCCTTCTGAGCTCTGCGCAGTAAAGCGTTTTTGCTGACGGCGGTGCGGACGCCGGCTAGGTGGAGCAGAGACCCCGCCGCCTCCTTCATCTCCTCGTCCTCCTCTTCTTCCTCCTCCTCTTCTTTGACTAGGATGTTTTCGGCGCGCCTCTTCTTTAGGGGCAGCATGTCTCCTTTGGTCCACAGCGGTCGTCGGAGCTGGGGCGGCTGGGAAGCGGGAGGAGACGCGGCGTCCAAAGGAAAGTCTTTCTGCTCCTGCTTGACCTCAGTGAGGGAGCCCTGAGTGATGGAGCAGGAGGAAGAGGAGGTGGAGGAGACGGCGTCCCCCTGCGAGCTGCTGTATGTGTGGTCCTGCTCCTCCTGATGCTCATCGATGGCTGAAGGAGGAGAGTCCATGTGTAGACTGCTTTTAGTCCGCGTCAGAAAGTCACCCAGGGCTGATCTGATAGGTCAGATGGAAAGAGAGAAACTAGTCAGAAACAGCATTCCTTCCTTCCTTCCTTCCTTCCTTCCTTCCTTCCTTCCTTCCTTC
>CAIGQZ010006767.1:1509464-1529005 GCA_903798205.1 Danio tinwini
ACACACACACATATATATATATACACATACACTGGGTGCCCCAGTAGCGCTTTATGTCTAGCAATGCCCCTGGTCTGGTCTCATGGTTATCACTGAAACATGGTTGTGTAACGAAGTAGTAAAAAGCCTAATACAAATTGACGGTTTTTCCCATATACGCCTGGACAGAGACGAGAACTCTGGTAAGACTGGTAAGGGTCTGTATCTATATCAACAATCATTGGTGTCAGAATTTTGTGGTAAGAGAAAGAATTTGCAACTCTGATCTGGAACTATTGATTGACTGATGAAAAATTGACTGATTTTAATCAGTGTGTACTGGAGAAATCCTTATCAGTTTTTTTTCAGTATGTGAAGTGTGGAACAAGGAAAAAAAATATTCTTGACAAATGATATGGCAATATTTAGGATGCTTATATTGCTAAAGCCAGACCCCCCTTGGTAACTCAGACCATAACGTTATCCATCTGCTTCCTACCTATTGGTCTGTGTTCAGAACAAGTAAACCAATGACTAAGGTTGTGAAGACATGGTCAAATGAAAGTATAGAGGAGCTCAAAGGATGTTTCCTCTGCACGGACTGGGATATGTTTTATGAGGATGCAAATATAGATACTGTTACAGAAACTATCACAGCATATATTTCCTTCTGCGTGGACTCTATCATTCCACAGAGAACCATTAAGTGTTATCCAAACAGTAAACCGAATATAACAGAGGGAATTAAAAGCTAAAAGGACTAAAGAACTAAAGAACTAAAAGGAAGAAATTGGCCTTTAGGTCGGGTGATACCGTGGGCTTAGAGTAGCACAAAAAGACCTTAACCGGGAACTAAGGACTGCACGGATACAATATAAAGAACAGACTGAACAACATTTGTTAAAATCCAATACAAAAGAGCTATGGAACTCAATTCGGAGAATGACAAATATGACCCAAAAAGAAAGGCATTGTTCGCCTGTAACGAATCTAATAAGGCAAATGAATTAAATATTTTTTATATGAGATTTGAGACTGATAATTTGGAAAAATGTGATGAAATTTTAGGGAAAGTAAATTGTAACATGGCTGAAAATAGGAGGTTAATACATCAAGGAGACGTGATTAAGGTTTTTAAATCTTTATGTTCTAGTAAGGCAATGGGACCTGATGGTATGACATGCTTTCTTCTAAAAACATTTGCAGAGGAGCTCACACCAGCATGGCATCGCCTGTTTCAACTCTCAGTTGATACACATACAGTACCAAAGCTCTGGAAAAAATCTCTGATAATCCCAATCCCAAAAAAGGCTTGTCCACAAGAAATAATGATTATAGGCCAGTGGCCCTAACATCAAATGTCATGAAATCATTTGAGAAGATTATAATAAAAGAATTGAGTAAGGAAGTTGAGCCCTACTTAGACCAGTATCAATTTGCATACAAAAGTAACCGTTGCACTATTGATGCAATTTCCACTCTAACACATCTTGTTTTAAAGCATCTAGAGGGCCCAGTTGCTTATGCTAAGTTACTTTTTTATCGATTTCAGTTCCGCATTTAATTAAATTCAACCACATAAACTTTTGGAAAAGCTGGTAAAACTGCAAGTGAACTCTTTTGTTATTATGGTTTAATTTTTTTAACAGACAGGACACAGCAAGTTAAATTTAATTCAGGGTGTGTAAGTTCACCCTTTTTGTTCACCCTTTATACAAACGACTGCATAAGGTAGAAGACAAATCAATATATTCTTAAATTCTCTGATGACACTGTACTATTGCACCTTTTCACAAAAGATGCCAGCATCATGGAATATAGAGCGGCTGTAGAATGGTTTGTCAGCTGGTGTGATGACCACAATTTGGAAATTAACGTTAAGAAAAATGGAGGAGGTCATCATAGACCCCAGGTCAGTGAGCGATAGGAGCTCTGTTGATTCGTATAAATATTTAGAAGTGAATATTGATTGGGAGCTTAATTGGCATTTTCAGGTGTCAAGTCTTTGTGCAAGAATTCATCAGCGCTTACACTTTTTACATAGACTTAGATTATTTGGAGTGAGTAGCAGAACAATGGTAACTTTTTATAAAGCAACAATAGAGTCTATTTTAAGATATGGAATTATTGTTTGGTTTGGGAACCTGACAGTAAAAATGAAAACCCTAGGAAATAACAGGGCAGGAAAAATTATGGGAGTTAAGACACTTGGTTCGCTAAAGGTATCTTTGAGTTGTGCACAATCCAACAAGCGACCATGATTTCATCTGATTCTTCACATGTGCTGTCTTTGGAGTATGAGCTGATGAATTCTGGCAGAATATACAGGGTCCCGTTATGCAAGTGTAATAGATATAAACATTCTTTTGTTCCTTTTTCAATTAAATTGATCAATGAGCAATAAGGGTAGGACGGTCAAAGATTAAGATAACTGGATGGGTTGGCATAACAGAGGGCAGTGGGGCACATTATATTTTATTTTTATATAATTCTTTTTAACCCTCGTGTTGTGTTCACATCCCGCCCCTTACTTTAGTGTTCCTGGTCAAAATTGACCGGTCTGCTTTAACTGCTCTTATATTAGCATAACAGACATTTTTCACCACCAATTTTTTATTCAACATTCTTTAGCTGTGAACAATGTCTCAAAGTAGTGTTTAACATGAATTTATAGAATTAGACATCAAAATAAATGCAGTGAAAAAACAAATATGCATTGAAAAGGTATTACAAAACTAACAATAAATAAAAGAAATCAAAATACGTTATTTCATTACTAATAGACAGCTTGCTAAAACTATTACAGGGTCTGACAAAAAAAATAAAAATTAATCCATCTGAATGATTTATCAACCAGCAAAGCACAAACAAAACGGTATCCTTTCCTGTGTACTGAGTGCTCGAATTTTCGTTCAGTCCTTCAAATGGACTAAATTATTGTACAAATATAGGGGACAGTAGCTGAAGATATAGACGGTGAGTATGGACACAGAACTAGCACTAGTTATACTTTGGTCATTTTTGAGCAAGATGATAACTGTCTAATCCAATAAAATAATTGATGCTAAGCTAAGCTAAAAGTGCTCTTGCTAGACCCAAAAATGGGCTGAACGGAGATTTGCTGAAAGAAAGAAAAAACAGAAAGAAAACAGAAAGAAACACACACACACAGATGGGTTCACATAATAGACACCTGTCTAGTCTGTGTCAAGATATGATACATTGTTTTATCAGGAAGTTGATTTACGTTGGAGGATCCAACACTATATCATGGCAATTCATAGCTTATTGATTTAGTGGCTAATCTGTATCAATTCATACGATCGCATTCATACAATTTAGTAGGATTTGCTTATCCCCAATAATGGTTGGGTTTAGGGGTGGGGTTGGGTGCCATGCCTCCTTTTAAAAAAATCTTACATTTTCGTACGACTAAACTCAACAAAACCTAAAATAGTTATGTTTCCTGTGTTTTCTGTCTAATGGATGATTATAGTCTGGATACCTATTCATTTCCTATAGCGGTCACTTTTGACCGGGAACACCACAGGTGTAACAAAATTGATTAAAACACTCAAATTTCAATGAAAGAGGTGATCATCACTTTTATATGTTCAAATGCATAGTGTGGAGGATATCATAAGGTCTTGAGGCAATCAGATGTAAAACACAATATTTATGAGTGTGTTAAGTTGTAAATCTGTCAGATTTGACCCGAACACGACAAGAAGGTTAAATTATTGATTTTATGGAATCTTATTTATATTAGGAGGTATTTTAGGATTAGATTTTTAATGTGTATGTATGTTATATGTTGTCTTGCTGGTGTTTATGTACAGCAGAACCTTTTTTAAAACAAATTTCTCCTACGGGGTACAATAAATTTTACCTTGACCTTGACATAAGTTTGGCCTGTATTGACCCACATTTAAAATATATTTAAATAATTTTTGAGTCAAGAAAACAATTCTACCAATCAGGTCGCTTTGAGGAAAAGCACGCTCATAGTCTGCCTAAAGCGCAATGCTTCATGGGTTTATCAATTTCATTGCAATCGTGACACACCAACCTATCTGGCCCAGTTATGAGTTATTAACTTGGGTGTGACTTGACCCAGATATGGTCCATGTTTGGCCCTTGTCTGAAAGCCAGACTTGGTCCAGTCATGTATCATAAATCACTACGGCATGTGGGCCAAGCAAAACCTGATTGTCTGGGCCAAAGCTGGGCCAGAGAAGTTTTGTTATGTGGGTAGTTTCAAAACTAAATGTGAACTATAAAAAATGTGTTAAAAATGTGTTAAAGTACACATTTTGGGGGATTTTACCTTGTAAGAGCACTCCTCCATTTTTTCTGTAGAGTGGACTTCCTGGCCATAGTGGAGGACTGAGGGATATAAACAGAATGAGAGTGTTAGAGAGAGAAATATCCAGATACTGTGAAAAGCAACTGTAAACTGTTATATGAACTTCTAAAATCCCAATCAATGACAGATAAAGGTAGAGGAATGGGAATAGTAAGTGGAGAATGAGAAGAATGAGAATCTGATGGTGTGGAATGTAAACTGGAGACTGAGAGGCAGCGCAGGAATCTAATTGAACCAGTACAGACATTGAGCTGAGCCTTGGATTGCTGTTTTATATGGTCCAAAGCAATGGATCTAAATCCGATTTTCAATTTTCATTAACTGACTATATAATCATTTAACTTAGACTGACTTGCTGTTTTAGGGTAATCCATTTCTACCCATACTATAAAAGGATTGAGGTATCTTAATATTCTTTTAGTTGGAAGGATAGAGGGCCAGATATTTCTTTAACTTACGTTTTTTGGGGCTCCATATTAAGCATGGATGTATTCAGCCTGATATCATGAGGAAATGTAACTATTTTACCTATTGTCAGAAAAGTGGCTAATTTGTACAAATTCATACGATTTAGTTTGTACAATTTCATGTTTTTTTTGTGTGTGTCCCCAAACCCCACCCCTAAAACCAACTGTCATTGGTGGATGAGAAAATCATACTAAAACGTAAGAATGGGATCATACTAGTGTTGTCACGATACTGGAATTCGGTACCAATGGGTACTGAACATTTTAAAACGTCCATTTCCCACTAACATTTGAGCACTGTTCTTAAACACCACTGATTTGTCAGTGTGTTCACGTGCTCAACAGAAATGACTGTGATTGACTTGTAATTGATTAAGGTTTTAAAATGCTTCAGTGTCCTTGTATCTGTGTTCGCACTTGGTGAAGTGTGATGAACTGATATCTGAGGCTGCACGATTAATCGAAAAAAGATTGCGATCTGGATTTGCCCCTTCACACGATCTTAACTCAGCTTTTCTACGATTGAGCCAATTATATTTTCAGGTTAGGAGAGAAGCGTAAAGGTGGTCACACAAGTCTTCATATTTTTTATAAACATTGCTCAGCAACATGGACACCTCCAAATGGTGTTAAAAGACTCACATACTTTAATTATAAGGTATACTTCACCCAAAAACGTTTGTCTTAATTTAATGATGTAGTCGTGGCCGCAAAATCACACATGAGCAGATGTACTGTTTGTTTACTACAGAGAGAATGTGCGTACCTGCCAGTGAAGCCTATTTTAGTGAAAAGAACCTGCATAGGCTGTAAATAACAGCTAATAAATTAGTAAATAACGTTCAGTTTGGTACAAACTGATCTGAAAGTGACGGCAGCCATGACTCAGCAATAAAAATTAAACCGAAAAATGAGCACATCATTTATGATCATATTGCATTTTGGAGTTATGTTTATGGCAAGCATTTGATATGTTTTTTTTTTTCAAAGTGTTGGGTATGAATACAAATGTTTAACAGTGTCAGTATAACTACTCTAGCCTATATAATGTTAAATATAAAGCAAGAGGGAATCTGATAATGGCAAAATGTCAGATTTTACCAGTAAAAAGTCTAATAATGTTGTCAATGACAAATGACAAGCACATGTCTCAAATATAATAATTTAACTTTACAATTATGAATAAATGTATTCTGATGTCTTCACTTTACTGTGAATTAATGACCAGGACATTTTTAAAGTCCACCATTCCAAGTTCATACAAAATTGAACATTTTAACCAACAGTAGACCTACACATAGGCGTAATAATATTATTGTTTATCTTAACATATGTTTGAGAAATAACAATAATAATAGCCTACACATATTAACCTTCATTTTACATCTACAGAATCGTGAGAAAATCGTGATCTTAATTTTAAGCAAAAAAATTGTGATTCTCATTTTCGCTAGAATCGTCCAGCCCAACAGATAACCTTGACGGCAAATCACAGTCAGTTCTATTGAGCATGTGAACACAACGGCAAATCGGCCCTGTTTAAGAACGTGCTCAACAGAGCTCAATGTTAGCAGGAAATGGACGTTTTTAAAATTTAAATACTGATTGCTACTGAATTCCAGTATTATGACAAGTCTAGATCATACAAATTCAAACAATTAGCCACTAAATTAAAAAGTTACAAATTGGCATGAAATGACATTGGGGTATTAGAAATTTGGTATTGGGCATTAAGCTGGGTTTGCACCAAATACAAATTTAAGGCCAAATCCTAATTATATTTATGTACCCCTACCCCTTCCCCTTGGCCCTTGAGTGTTAAGGGGAAGGGTTTCAAAATTACACCACTGCAAGATCTGCACACTTCATCATACGTCATCGCAATCTCTTGCTTCATATAAGATCAGACGATCACGACTGCAGTAGTTATTCCAGTTGTGTTGCTTTTTAGTATTTACCTTCAGGAAATCACTGAAGGCAACAATATTATGTTATCATAACAATATAATGTGGCAATAAGCTCGCAACTGTCCTGTGCATTTACACCGTGGCCATATTCATCTATGTAAACACTCAAAAACAACATTGACATTAAACCAGACACTGTAAAAAGCTTATTCCCAGCCACTAGACTTTTCTGACAGGGTATTCGAGTGTCATCGAGTGACAGAATGTTGTGGGACTGCTAAACAGGAGTTATTACTAGGGATTATAGATAGTGAAACTTTGCCGTTTTTTATTTTTAGAAAAACATTTTTAAACCATGACGGTAAAACACGAACATGGTTATGAATATATAAAACATATGATTGTTTGTTGTAAAAATTCATAATAATGACAAAAAAATTCTAATTTGTGCATCTACTTACTTCCGTGTGTAGCCATGCTGCCGTTGTAGATGGGGTGACATTTTCTTACCCTTTGATTTTGAGTCTGGTCCTGAAATATCTCAGTTTCAAGGGCTATCTAGCCCTTCCCCTTAGCCCTAGCCCTATGCCTTCAAGCTAAAGAGAATTGGGACACCCCTACCCCTTCATGTAAAGGCACAAAATGAGGGGTAAGGGGAAGGGCTAAGGGGTAGAATTGGGATTGAATCTTAGTATTCATGCAAGTAGACTACATACAAAGTAAATCCAAATGTGCGAAGAGAGGAATTTCCCCTGGGCAGTGCAAATATTGCAAAATCCACAATGTGTTTGCCATGAATGCACAAAATTTGCCCAATCCCATCTTTTTCGCAAGTTAAAGAATTCAACATCTTTAAGTGATGAAATCTGCATGTGCTCTTTCAGTTTGGTGTGAACTCAGCATTAGTCTTGACACCAGGTCCTTAACTCACTATGTGTCACTTTTTGGCCCCATTTACAACTGGTATTAGGATGCATTTTAATGACTGGATTACATGTGTAAATGGGGTATAACATTTTGAAACTGTCCTCTCTTTCTTCCTCAAACTTATTTGACTGAAAATTCCAACATGGAATACATTTGGAAAGTCAGGATTACTCGATTGACTGTAAAACAGTTGGAATGCAATTAAAAAAAAAATCTATTTGTAAACTGAACATCTGTACAATTGTTTACACCATAACGGACTTTCATTTCCCAAAAAAGAATTAGAGACCACAAGCTACTGAGAGCGACTCCCTGATCCCACAAGAGGAAGTGGGGGGAAATCAAGGAAAAAGCAAGAAAATAACTGTGCAGACATCTACTGTTGCTATGGAGTTTAGTGTTGCTAAGCCTATAATGTATTTCTTAGCACTAACTGTCTGTGCTATCTCTGTTTTTTCCTCTTCTTTTGCCAGACAAATAGCTTTGTGCTACTGTTCCACCTGTCTCATGCATGTGTTGCCATGGAGGTGCTCTGGTCGTCACAGCAACAGCAGAGGAGAAGAGACGACTCAGGAAGGGCAAGCGTGTGCCATTTCTTTACATCCCACAGATTCCCCAGAGGACCATGTCCAGTTGCTGACGGAGTGTTCAGGAATGAGTGAGGAACTGACGGAAATAGTTATACTCAATGTGTTGTTCACAAGCAAGATCATATGATGTGCCTCTAAAATAAGCCATGTATTTGAGCTTTGTTTCCTTCGGTCTTCCTTTTCTCGAAGGCAGAGAGTGATTTGTTCTTAAATCAAAAATCATGCTGTCTAAATTATTAATACTAAAAATAAAAGTAAAAAATGGCAAAGCTAGAATCCTCCCAGTCATATTTTAATATTCCACTTCAGTGATGGAAAGACTGGATGGGGATTTTCATGGCCACACTAAATGGAAAGTGTGAATGAAAAGTACCAGAACAAAACAAACCAGTGAAGAGAAAAAAGCAATAACTGGTTAACAGAGGAAAATACCAGAAAAAAAAAAAACTGAATGAGAAATTGAGGAGTTACCTGTGGTATTGCTGAGGAGAGGCAGACGGGGAGGTAGAAGGTTTTGGAAGCCGAGGGGAATATGGATGATATGGAGTCTTCTTCAGAGCCTGAATCAGATTGTGTCTGTAGTCAGGGTCAATAGACCAGAGGGAACCCTTTCCTATGCTCTATAATACAGAAAAAAAGACAAATTAATGTTGAGTTATATCTTCAGTCTTTTAGTATCTTCATTAAGATCAACAACATTGTGAGATACTGTACAGAAAAGGTGACCAGCTTTCAAACTTTCTAGCAAAGTTTAGCTTTAACCCTGATCAAACACACTGATACTGTCTTCAGAATTACCAATGCATTTGTCAAAAGTCAGAGCAAAACTTTGCAGAATGATGTATCTATGGTGGTAGATTTGCCAAGAATTATACAGGATCATACTAGAAAATTGTATATCCAGGATA
This sequence comes from Danio tinwini, assembly GCA_903798205.1. NCBI lineage: Eukaryota > Metazoa > Chordata > Actinopteri > Cypriniformes > Danionidae > Danio > Danio tinwini. The sequence goes on from CAIGQZ010006767.1 coordinate 1,518,610, forward strand.
TTAATTGAGGACCTTACAGAGCCCAAGCAAAAAATGATAACTCTGAATCAGGGGTAGTCAGTCCCACTCCTGAAGAGCTACTCTCCAGCTGATTTTAGCTCGAACCCTAATTAGAATGGCCTAAACCAGCAAATTAACATAGTTTTGGTTATTTTTTGGAGTTTGACTGAAAGTCTGCATGAAGGTAGCCCTGCAGGTTCAAGACTGTCTCCAAGCACAGTCAAATTGGGGGCTCGTCCGGGATAGGAATATAGTCCAGAAAGAATCATACATCTAAACCAGGGCTCTTCATCTCCAGTCCAGGAGGACCAGTGCCCTGTTGAATTTACCTCTAATCCCAAATCCCAGACTTAACTCAGAGACTGGTGGGCTGAACTGGAACACCAAAGTCTGCAGGATACTGGGGGACCTCAGGGGCATGAGTTGAAGAGTTCTGTTTCAAACCCAGCCTACAGGCCGATCACACCAAACATGCTTTTTGCGTTGAGAGGCATCATTTTTGAATGATTTACTAACGGCTGCAAGAGTTTTGCGCGCTGCTTATGCACCCATGTCTGCCTCATGTTTAACCACCTGCTGCGCCTCACGTTTTTGCCGTTGCATGCTGTGAAAAAAGTAAACTCTGAGTGGAAAAAGCATGTTAAGTCAGTCGCCTCTCTTTCATTCTCCAATCAAATGAAAGCAGAGGCAAGGTTTTTGTTGAGGTGCCTGCAGTGTTTGTGTTGTCAAGACAACTACGGAGACTTTTGAAAATGGAGGAATGACTAATAGTTAGTGTTTTGAGCTATCTGGTGCTGTATGACTCACACATCTTGAATTTTATATTATTAAATATTAAAATTATAACAATATCAACAGCAACACTTACACACAATACCCAGCTGATTCAGTCGTTGCCTAGCAACATAAAAAGTGCCTCCTCGCCACTAACATCACCACTGTAATGTGAGGCATGCTGACAACGAAGTGCGGATCCACGTGCAGTTTATTACAAAAATGGTCAGGCAGGGAACCCAGGTTCAATCAGGTACATGCATGCTCCTCGCGTTTTTAGAACGAAAAAGCATTCGGTGTGATCGGGCCCTTAGAGTGCTTTCACCCCTGTGCTTCGGTTCATTTGGTCAGGAGGGCAACAAAAGATAGGCAAGGCAAGGCAAGTTTATTCATATAGCACATTTCATACACAGTAGCAATTCAAAGTGCTTTAAATAAACAAGAATAAAAAGACAAGTGTAAGAAAATAAAAAAAGCAAATAATAAGAATGATTAAAACAGATAAAAATGTGTTAAATGGGTTATAAAAGAATAAAAAGAAAAAAACAATAGTGCGATCTGTCGGACGTGGCACAGTGCTCATTCAGTAAAGGCACAGCTAAACAGATGTGTTTTTAGTCTGGATTTGAATGTGTCTTATGTTGGAGCACATCTGATCATTTCTGGAAGCTGATTCCAGCAGCGAGGGGCATAGTAGCTGAAAGCCGATTCACCCTGCTTTGACTGAACTCTTGGAATTTCTAGTTTATATGATCCTAGAGAACTGAGTGTGGTTTTGGTTTCTTTTCACAGCACACTGATTGGTCCAAACCAGTTAAAACAAACCAAATTTCAGTCATGTGACAACATCAACATTAACGTTGGCCAGATGTGTCATTGAATGCAAGTCCTAAACTGCTTTTTCGATTGGTCAGAATTAACTTGCAGAAATAACTGAAAATAAACAAAAAGAGGAAAAAAGCCAGCAGACAATATGACACTTGTTAACATTGAGAGACAATTTTGCTGGCTGATTGTATCCCTGGTTATTGCATGGTTTCTGCTACATTCATTCTTCCATGGTGGGGCGCAACACCAAAATTCATCCCGCCACGGCTACATAACAGCTTCTCATTCAAAAACATTCAGTCATTTTTTTTAACAGCAGGTTATAATCGCACCAAAACGTATTAAAAGGTAAGTGAATTATACCAGCGCAAACTTTTCTGTAATCGTAATGCTGTGCATTATTTGTTTAACCCTTTAAAGTGACATGCTGACTGACTGACAGACTGACTGACAGGTGCGTGATGCGTGAGGTCAGCAAACATGAGTTTTCAGTTAGGATGAACACAGTTTCCATAATTATATTTTATAGCTTATGGCTCTGCATACAATGACTATCTTGCTGGAGTTTATAGCCATTTCACTTTACTTTAGGACGCATTAATGCCGCTCTGTAGGTCTATTGGACGCAATTATAAATGTTCCTTGCAAATCTAGTAAATGTTGTAGACATACTTGTTACATAAATGCACTAAATCACACTTCAGCAGCGTTTATTTGAGCATGCACAAGAAAATCTGCCCTTGAGCAGAGTTTATTTGAGGGCATGCAAGACGTTTTGTGAACGAACAGATGCAATCGGCGCGCAAGCAAAGAGATTTGCATGCTCGTATTACACAAATGCGATCTCGACTTGTAATACTGCGCTTATGACATTTGTCATTGAAATAAGGCCATTATTGCCATAGGTAGTTGGTAGATATGTGTCTACCAGTCCTGCCGCCACAGCTGGAAAAAAATCCTAGAGGAAACACTGTATTGTATATTATACAGTTTATATGCATCACTTCTGTCAAACTATACACTTTGTATATGAAGTTTAGATGCAGTTTGAAAACAATGTTTTAATGCACTGCAAATGACAAAAGTGCATCACAAGTCATTTCAGAAATGTGTGAGCTACCATGGAGCTGTTGCTAGAGCACTGTAAACAAATACTTGCCCTCATCCCATATTACACAGCACAGCTGACTACAGCAGCTGGTTTAGGCCAAAAATAAGCAGTACTTTTTAGTTTGACTTTAGATCATGTTGTCACCACAACTGCTCTTCAAGCAGGTCTCGAGACCCTTGTATGGTCCACTTTTGGTGTCCTCGAGTGTGACTGCGATTGTGCCCAAATGAACTGCAACTGAATTAAACAAGGCAGGCACTCACCTTAAAAGAGATGCCATACATTTCACATTATCAATGATTAAACATCAGCAAAGCTTTAAGTAAACCAAGCAGCAGGGTGGAGGATTAGACCTAGCACAAGAGACCCTCATTGTGTAGTGAACACAGAGGCACCTTTAAAAACTGCCTCAACAGGCAACACTGGCATGTATTTTTAGATCAAAGAGGCTGTTCTCCACCTAATTAAGCTGTCTGCCCTCCATCAGGGGCTTCCAGAGCCACATTTCACTTTACCAAAAAACACAACTCCGACAAGCCATGAAATTCAACCCCGTGCGCCTTTGATCTTCGCTCTTCTATTAAGCACAAAAATAAGTGAGATGGGATGATGAAAGTGCTTTGATATTATTGTAGTTACAGAACAGTCACTATAGCAATGATCAGCAGTGTTTACTGACACACCACTCAAGGCAATTAAGATTTGATTAGACAGGCTGACAAGCTAGCAATTTCCAAATGGTTGGGGAAGCAACTATATTTCATGTTTGTGTATGTGAGTGTGTGCCTTTCACACTGCTGGAGGAGCCATTGGCCCAGCGTGCTGTTTCCACCCGGAGTGCAGGGTAATTCAAATACACTCCCCATGACTTCATTCATAACTTCCCCCACCAGTCTTCCATCTGCCCTCAATTAGCTATCAACATGCCTGCGAAACATCATCACAGGCCGACGCACATCATTCAGTACCTCTGGCACACTGTCCTGAGTATGAGTCTGGCTCACCTGCCGTCCAGAACAGCATGACTCCTCTCTACAGGAGACGGAGGAGGAGCAGACACGCACCTGTGGTGTTCTGGTCTCCAAGGCAACAAGTATAAGAGAGGGATGGCTGGTAGGTTGGTTGTCCGGTTGAAAGGTTTGGCACAAGTATCTCTCAGTCTACATGGAGACAATGATGGCGTTTTTAAAACCAGCCCGGGCCCATGTGCTAATCTTTCCGAACCGTGGTAAATGAGGAAAGCAGATTTCTGCCACAGACTGTATGCTGAGAGAGCCAGAATACATGCTTGCCTATTTTTAAGAGAGAAGGCTTCTACTCGTGGCTTTTTAAAAGTATACACACATTTTCATGAATGTTAAAGAGGTACTATAATGGAAAACTGAATTTTCCACACAAACCATTTTTGGAAACTAAGCTATAATAACGGCTCATTCAGAAACCGTCATGGTTCTGGAGACACAAACACTCATACACATCTTACACCTCATATACAATTAAAGGAATTAAAGGACTCAAACGTGTATCATTGTATTATAAAATACATGTTTCAGAAGTTAAAACTTTTGTGGTAATCTAAAAACAACATAAACTCATCGACAGGAGCATTTCTGTTGACTAACCACATTCTCAAATATCTGAAATGTTGTTGTGGTCATTCTAAAATCCCCTAGCCTAAGTCCATCTTCAAAGTGGTTCAGTATTATTACCTTGACTTGTCATGTCTTGACTGTCTCACACCTCCAAAAACCACTTCGTTTTAATTGCCTTTTTGCCTTCTGATTGTGCAAGTAATTTAATACAGTGGTCGTCAACCACCGGGCTGCGGAGTGGTACGGGTCCGTGGATCAATTGGTACCAGGCCGCACAGAAAGACAGTAATTACTTCTGTTTTATTTATTATCTGAGTCTGAACGATCTTTTATTTAAAAAAATCTTTTATTTTGAAAAATGACCGTCACTTGAGCGCCCAAATTTAACCCACAAGCAGCAAAATGACTTAGAAATCGACGTCTTTGGAAAGTTTCTTTGCTAAGGGGAAATGGCCCAGTGAAGGACCTGCGAACTGCCAAGGAATGGATCCGCAACCCATTTGTCAACAAATCAGGTGAATTCACTCTGTTTGTGCAAGAAGACCAACTTATAGAGATCGCAAATGATGGTGGCCTTTTAGGGGCTGTTTGCATATTGCGTCTTTTTTAAAGTTCGCGCAAGTTAGTTATTTCCAATAGAGGTGTGCGGCTTGCACACAGAAATTGTGTGCCGCAAGTCATGTGACAAGAACTGACCAATCAGCTTCAGCTTGTATGGAATATACACATTTTGGTTGACTAATTATCTCAGACAAACACAGAACACCCAAACACTGCATAAATAAAACTTGTATCAGAGTGACAGCAATGTTTCGTCAGCTTGTCATCCTCTGAGAAAATGGTCACCTAGCAACCTACAAACTGCTCTCCTACCCCCTCAGCAGCCCCCCACGCTGATTGGGAACATTAACAAAATGTCTTCCAAGTGGAGAAAAAGTCCTCTGATGGAAACCCTTTGGGTTAGTAATAATAACATTAACATAAAGAAAACTTTTTATGTTACAGCCTTATTCCAAAATGGATTAAATTCATTTATTTCCCCAACATTCTACACACAATACCCCATAATGACAATGTGAAAAAGATTTTTTTTAATTGTTGCAAATTTATTAAAAATAAAAAACCTAAAAAAAAAAATCACATGTACAGAAGTATTGACAGCTTTTGCTGTGAAGCTCTAAATTAAGCTCAGGTACATTCTGTTTCCACTCATCATTCTTGAGATGTTTCAGTAGCTTCATTGGAGTTCACCTGTGGTAAATTCAGTTGATCGGACATGATTTGAAAAGGCATACACCTGTCTACTGTATATAAGCCTTGTGCCTGAGGAAGGTTACAGAAAATTTTCCGCTGCTCTGAAAGTTCCAATGAGCACAGTGACCTCCATCATCCGTAAGTGGAAGATGTTTAGAACCACCAGGACTCTTTCTAGAGCTAGCCGGCCATCTAAGCTGAGTGATCGGGGGGGTAAAGGCCTTAGTCAGGGAGGTGATCAATAACCCGATGCTTACTCTATCTGTTCTCCAGCGTTCTTCTGTGGAGAGAGGAGAACCTTACAGAAGGACAACCATCTGTGCAGCAATCCACCAATCAGGTCTGTATAGTAGAGTGGACAGAAAGAAGCCACTCCCTGCCTGGAATTTGCCAAAAGGCATCTGAAGGACTCTCAGACCATAAGAAACTAAATTCTGTGGTCTGATGAGACTAAAATTGAACTCTTTGGAGTGATACAGTGAAGCATTGTGGTGGCAGCATCATGCTGTGGGGATGTGTTTCAGCAGCAGTAACTGGAAGACTAGTCAGGATAGAGGGAAGAGCCTGCTTCAGAGTGAGAGGGAGAGCCTGCTTTAGAGTGCTCTTGACCTCAGACTGGGGTGACGATTCATCTTTCAGCAGGACAATGACCCCAAGCACACCACCAAAATATCAATGAAGTGGCTACACAACAACCCAGTGAATGTCCTTGAGTGGCCCAGCCAGAGCCCAGACCTAAATCGTATTGAACATCTCTGGAGAGATCTGAAAATGGCTGTACACCGTCACTTCCTATCCAACCTGATAGAGCTTAAGAGGTACTGCAAAGAGGAATAGACAAAAATTCCCAAAGACGGGTGTGCCAAGCTTGTGGCATCATATTCAAAAAGACTTGAGGCTGTAATTGCTGCCAAAGGTGCATCAACAAAGTATTGAGCAAAGACTGTCAATACTGATGTACATTTGCTTTTCAGGTTTTTTTTTTTTATAAATTTGCAACAATTTCAACAAATCTTTTTTCACATTGTCATTATGGGGTATTGTGTGTAGAATGTTGAGGAAATAAATGAATTCAATCCATTTTGGAATAAGGCTGTAACATAAAAAAATGTGGAAAAAGTGAAGCACTATGAATACTTTCCGGATTCACTGTATATAAACTTGATTTTGATCGAATTTACAGAAATGGTACCATATTGTGATATATAGATCATTATCAAGATTATATATATATATATATATATATATATATATACACACACACACACACACTGAAATGTGATTGTCATATTACACTTTGCCATAACTAAAATTGAAAATAAAAATATGTTTATATCTAAATTTATTATACTTTTTTAATCAAGTGTTCACAAATTATTCTCTAATTTTGAGCTGTACCACACATGTAAATTTAATTCAGACTCTGGGTTATATGAATCACTTTCAGAGGATCTAAATCTTTGGTTTTCTGTCAGAGAATTACTTTTATTTTTCTGTACTCAGTGAAATGTGATAGAGCTGGTCAAGTAACCTGAACTTCACCCACTAAAACAGATCATCCTGTTTCATACCACTTCTCTGAAATCACACACACACACACACACACACACACACACACACACACACACAGCAACACACACACACACACAGCAACACAGCCAATCAGTTTTGCTGTTGCTACAGAAACCGCATGCTTTTCATGTCAACTACAGCTCGGTTGCTATGGGGAAACATATACAAGGAAAACTCTACTGGTCGTTGTTAAGCACCAAATGACAGCATGAAGGCTCAGACAGGTACAAACACACACTTTACAATGCAAACACTCTCTGCCAGAGGCCAGAGCAACTGGTGCTTTTATGTATGAGTTTATGATTATATATTTTCATCTCTAAACTTTTGATTATAATCCTGGGCAGGTTTAAATATCAATAGTGCACATTCATGAGCAATTTTAAAACAAGCTAAATATAATATAATCAATGTGGACTTTGATTTAAAGGAACACTCCACTTTTTTTGAAAATAGACTTGTTTTGCAAGAGTTAAAATGTTGAGTTTTACCATTCTTAAATCCATTCAGTCGAACTCAGGGTCTGGCGGGAAAACTTTTAGCTTAACTTTTTTTAGCTTAACCATTAGCATATTGCTCAAATAATAATAATAAAAATGTATTTAAATTTTCCCGTTTAAAGCTTGACTCTTCTATAGTTATATCAAATTATCAGAACTCTTTTTCAGATTTTTTTTCAGCAAGATGCTAACAGTCTAATCCGATTTATTATCTGAAACTAGCAGTGAAACATACCTGGTAGGGTTGGGCGATGTCGACCAATTTGGTATCGTATGATGTTTAATGTAAAATGTCATGATGGACGATGACATCATCATGGTAGGTGGCGGTGAATTACTTATATATGAATAATTATTTAATTAATTAATAACGAATTCCTACCGTTTCAACTACCTGACCCATATGGTCTTCGTTTTACCCATAACCAAATCATAATAAATAAAGATAAGTTACACACAAATTACCACCTGTCAATTACTTTTTTCGTGGGCGGAGTGATCTGTGTAGTTATAATAGTGTTGACAAACTTAGTTGATAAAAAAGGATGAATGAAAATGAAAATTAAATGACATCATTTGCATTTCTCATTTCAAAAACAGCTTTTAAAATGTAAATTGTATCCTCATTTTAATGCTTTATAAATTGCTAAAATAAATTAAAAATGCAATACACAAACTGAATTTGATGTGTATAAAGTACAAGCAGAAACTGTAGCAGAATGATCATTTAAATGTTATTTGTCCTAAATGCATTTACACTCACGTCTAAGAAACGCAAGATTACATTTTCAGCATAACACCGTGGGATGTTTGTAGCAAAATTAATTTTGAAATGTAATACACAAAACAATAATAAAATATGTTAAATGGTATTGTATTTCTGTTTTTCAGTTAGGATTTTCCAAGCATTTGTGCAATGTTTGCTGCAAAATGGAAATGAAAAAAAAAAAGAAAGAAACCATTTTCATTTAATACATCGCAACGAATGAAAGGCGATGTGAAATTGAAAATGCATTCTGGCCTGGCCACGCCCACATACGGCTGCAAGGCGGGTATTAGATTTTGTCGTCACGGCTGCAGCTAGCACTATTTGGGACATATGGCAGCATAAACATGGTGAAGTCTGTTCCTCAGCTGCTTCATGAAGCTGCACAAGTCCTCGAGCGTGAACTGGGAAATACATTGCCATTTAACATATTGCATTGCCATTTTGCATATTACATTTCAAAATGAATTATGCTACTCATATGCTTCCATACGCAGACGTGCACATATGCTGCAGTGCATAACAGAGTGTGTGTGGTCACATGATGTGCATTTTCAGCAGTATAGTGTGGATGGAGACCTTTTCAGAAATGCTAGATGAAATGCCAGAGTTGACGTGGATCGTTTTTTGTTCTAAAATGCCATTTGAAAACTAAGAGGTATTGTTGTAAACGGGACCTAAGTGTGCATTTTTTGCGAGCAGGTTGCTGCTGTGACAGGGGCAGTGCAGAAGATTGCGATGCCGGCTCAGCATCGTGATGTCTATCGGCCATCGGCGATGACATAGTCTATCGACCCAACCCTAATATCCGAACCAACATATTTTACCATTTGAAAAAATGTAGGCTGAGGCATGCTTTTCCAATGCACCTGGGCTAAATTACACCTCCTACTTCATCTAAATGGGCAAGCAGAAAATACGTAAATGTATCCAGTCATGTGACATTGATCAATTTGAATTAAAACAACTGTTTTTTTTTTATGTGACAGTTGAAATTCACATCTAACAGCAACACAGCTTCAAGACAAAAAGATATGGTCACAATTTATGGCATTAAAAGCCATACAAGTCTAAACCCCAGAGCATCCTCACCTGACTGCGATCCTTATCCACCTTCTTGAAGCATTTATTGAGAGACAAGTTGTGTCGCACTGAGTTCTTCCAGCCAGTCGGGGCGCTGGCAAAGTAGGGAAAGTGCTCCAGTATCCAGCCGTAAATGTCCTTAACGGGCAGTCTTTTTGACGGGGTGTCCTCGATGGCCATGAATATTAGGCAGCTGAAGGAGTAGGGTGGTTTGCGGCTGGGCCCCGTGGACAGGTGGAAGGGCGGCTCGCTGGGCTCAGGGGAGGACGAGGGCGAGGGTTCGTGGGCTCCATTGGCATCCTGGACCGGGCTGACACTGCGCAGGCCAGACTGGCCCAGGCTGGTCAGCAGGTCGGTGCTCTCATGCAGCCAGCTGAGACTGGTGAGCTCCTCATCCTCGGCCCGGCTGAGAGAGGCCGACAGTGCCAGTGAGAGATCGGCCGCATCTGTATCCTGGTAGAGCGGACTGAGACCCCGCGCCACACTGCCACTGCTGGGACCCTCGGCCTTCTTACCTGGAGGCATGACCACCGGACCCATGCGGCCCCCGGCTCCTGCACACACACACACACACACACACACACACACACACACACAGATGACAGGATTAATATGACTGTAGGTTTTTATGGGAAAAAACACTGGGTTTAAACTCGTTCCTTGTCAGCGTTTTTGATTATTTTTTTACTTAAATATTTTCTAACATCATCATTTTATATATTAAAATAAAGAACTAAGCCTTTACTTTTAAACTAAAAATATTTTATTTTTATCTTCATGTGTTCATGTTTTATCACCACTTGAATGATAAATGCATCATTCTTGACAAAATTTTTTAGCATTTTCTAGATATATAGTACATAACATACACACACACACACACACACACACACACACACACACACACACACACACA
>CAIGQZ010006767.1:1529015-1561489 GCA_903798205.1 Danio tinwini
ACACACACACACACACACACACACACACACACACACACACACACACAAATGCATAGATACACACACAGACATGTGCGAGGGCTTCCCTTACAATAATATACCTAATACACGGATTACTGGTAAAACTCGTCAATGGAATGGAAGAGTTTACTCTTAATTAACTCCTAATTATCAATGGCAGGGAAAGAGTTAAGTGGTATTTCTTAGGATCTGTTGGCAAGCAATTCTCCATAGTGGAAAATAAATAATAAAAGTAATAATAAATAAAAATAAAAAGTTAAAATTGCATTTAGAAAATTATTGATGCTATTATTGTATAAAAAAAACAACAATAAATGACAAGGTTACTAATAATGCAAGACTACTTAAGAGTTAGTTCACCCAAATGTCGTTTCAGACCTTTGTTCGTCTTCGGAAGTAAAATCTGAGAGCTCCCTCGCCCTCCAGCAATGATCCAGACTCATTTAAAGTCCAGAAAGGTGTCAAAAAACATTGTCAAAACAGCCCATGTGTCTTCAGAGGTTCAATCAGAACATTATGAAGTTGTGGAAATACTTTTGTGCGCACATAAAACTAAAATAAGAACTTTATTCAACTGTGTCTTCTCTTTAGTGTCAGTATATTGCGCACATTCAATGAGTACTGTGCAGTGATGTGTACCCCCCAGATGCCCGCATGCGAAAAAAAAAAAACCAGACTCATCTGAGGTATACGTTAGCAGCATGATCAAGCATGACACATGAAGGGAAAAAAAAAAGCACAGCGCTCTCATGAACATGCGCCCTATACTGACACTGAGGAGAAGAAACTGTTGAACAAATAACTGTTGTTATTTGTGTTTTGTGTGTGCACAAAAGCATTCTTGGGACTTGAAAATAGTATGCTTAAACCACTGAAGCCATATGAACTGTTTTGAGGATGTTTCTGAATGTCTCTGGATCATTGCTATGGAGGATGAGGGAGCTCTTGGATTTCATCTAAAATATCTTAATTTGTGTTCTAAAGATGAACAAACATCTCAGGGGAATTGAATGACATTAAGGTGAGAGATTAGCAACAGAATTTTCTATTGTTATTATAGTGATTGTTATGATTACCAGCAGTGTTGCTCTTGGACAACACTCACATTCAACTGCACTACAAAGTCCCGTCTTGCACTTCACTCACACACCTGGCCTAGATCCTCCATGATTGCAAACAGACACAGTTCAGGACTAATTACACAGACTATTTATAGACCTCTCAAACACACACACTTTGCTGAGTCTTGCTAACTTTGTTGTGACATTACGACGTGCTTTCCATTGTTTAGGTAGCCATGTTTTGACCCTTTGCCTTGTGTTATTGCTTTGATTCATTGCTGCCTGTACCAAATATTCACCTGTTCTTTGACCATGACTTTGGGTTGCTCTGCATGTGCCTGATTGAACCTGGGTTGCCTGCCTGACCATTCTTGTAATAAACTGTACGTGGATCCGCCCTCTGTTGTCAGCGTCCCTCAGAGTACAGTGATGATGTTAGTGGCGATGATGAAAAATATTAAACAAAAAAAAAATACTATAGACAAATAGACTATAAATATATACTTAATAATAATAATAATAATTAAATTTTACACCATAACACTACAGTTTAGATGTGTCCTTATTTGTTGATGGTCCTTTTTAGATTTAATCACTTTCAGAACAGCAGATCATGAACTGTCAAAGAGAAACGAGACTGTAAAATCAGCATAATAACTGGAAACCACTTCCATATTTTTTTAACACTTCTAATGTCCAGACTCAGTGTATTAATGTAAACTAAGGAACAGTGCAGGGTGTAAAAGCTAATTCTGATGAAGCGAAACATGTTTAATTGGTGGAGAATTACATACCAAAGGAGGTTGGAAGTTTTTAGTGACACTTCAATTTTAAACACTTCTCTAAAAAGTAGTATTTAGGAAATAATAATAATAGCAACAACAACAACAACAACAACAAAGTTTATTTCTAAAAATAAATAAAAAAAGATTTAAATGACAAAGAAAATAATAATAATAAAGAGATGAAATAAAGGAAAGGTTGCAATTGTGCATTTAAACTTCTACTGCAGGGAAATATGCAATTATGAAGTAATTGTGTATATGAATATTTAAAATATGAAGTTGTAATTATAAGAAACAAAAATGCAACTTTGGTAAATGATGATACAAAATGTGTGTATACACAAACACACACATACACACTTCTCTTGCCAGTTGTAATTGCCAGATTTAACCCTTGTGTACTGTTGGGGATGTTTTCATCTACTCTGGGATGATTTTGAGTCCACATTTGGCCATAACTTTTTCTGTGTTTCAGCTAGAAGAATGATTTTTGGTGACCAATCTTATTTTGACACATATTTTGAGAAAATGCTTTGAATTAAAAAACGAACAAACTCAACAATACACTCTGGGCAAATTTATTACCCTTTTTGTTACGTTTATAAAAAAAACCCCACTAAATTAAACTGCCGTACAAATGCATCAGATTAATATTGTTTACAATTTATTTTTGCATAAATTTGTTAATCAACCTCAGTCCTGATCAAAACTACTAAATTGCTTAGAAAATACAGGATTTTAACTCTTTAAATGCTAAAATTATAAATGATGTCACTGATTTGGTGAAAAAAAAACACAAAATGACATTTTCAATATTAAAAGTAAATATTGACTGGATTTTTTTTTTAATCAGAAACAACATTGCCTTAGATGCATTGCTTTTGATTGCTTTTAATGTGTTTTCTCCCAAATTTACTGTTGGTGGCTGTTTTGCCACATTGACTTCCATTATAACCACATTTATTTGTTTACAAAACCATGACACCATAAAATCATGCATTTTGATTGTTGGTAGATTTCCCTGTTGGGAAGAGGTCAGATTTGTCATTTTTACTGTTGATCATCAGTTGGCACCATTAACCCTTTAGATAGGCCTGTGCATAAGCTTAGTTTCTGAATTTTATATGGAGTATAACAGCAAAGTAAAGTGTGTGTATATGTGTCTGTGAGTGTGTGAGAGTGACCTTTGTGTACTTACATTGATGTGTCTGCGAAAATCAAAATATACACCTCAGCCCTCAAAACTAAATGAGAGTAAACAAAAACAAAGACCGTGTATTTATGCACCATCAAATGTGGTTATAATGGAAGTCAATGGGGCAAAAACAGCCTCCAGCAGTAAATTAGAGAGAAAAAATGAAAATCTAACATTGCATCAAATCATGTTAGTAATCTTTCACATGTCCAAGACATTTTAAATCAGTCCACAATTAATTTTTATATTCCAAATTATGTCATTTTGTGTGTGTGTTTTCACCATATCAGTGACAACATTTGTAAATTTGGCAATTAAAGAGTTAAAATCCTGTAATTTTCTAAACAATTTAGTTTTGATCAGGGCTGAAGTTGATTAACAGATTTATGCAAAAAAATGGAATAAAAAAAATATTTATCTGATGCATTTTACAGCGTTTTTATTCAGTGGATGTAACAAAAGGCTAGTCAATTTGATCAGTGCACAAGGGTTAAAACAACAGCTGCCTTTTTTTTCAGGCTTCCAAACAAAAATGACGTTATAACAATGATGCAACCTTTTTTACAACGGAAAATCTGACCATGTGTTTCACTCACTGCAGCATTATTGTGTGTGTGTGTGTGTGTGTGTGTGTCTGTGTGTGTGTGTGTGTGTGTGTGTGTGTGTGTGTGTGTGTGTGTGTCTAAAGTTCGGGGCAGCTGAGGTTAGCAGGAGGTAGGACCGTAGTGAAAATCTGAAAGATGCATATAATTTAAGTCTGAATTTATCTCACGCTATAGTTAACACAACTAATCTGAGCCTGCAGCTTTAGCCATCACTGTAACCACTCTCTCTGACAGCCATGTAAACACATGCCCACACACACATCAGAGAAACACACACTTGTACAGCTATCTACATAGGTACTTTCCAATATGATCGTAAATATTTGTATACTGTACAAACTCTAAATTTTATCCCACTACACCAAACTCTCAACTTAATTCTCACAGGAAACAATATGAATTTATACATTTTCCCCATTGAGATCAAAAACAATCTTCCAAGAACGTTGAAAATGTAGTTATTGTTACACTTGAAGGGGTATTTGGTCCCCACAATGTAAGGAATACAAATTACACATACACACAAATGAGAAACACACACACACAAACTCACACAGATATGCCAGCGGCGACTTAGGATCAGTCAGTGACACATGCGAGAGCGCAGGTCTTTTGAAAAGAGCAGTGATGCCTGTGGGCCGCTTTTGACACCTGACTGATTGACAGCTGTCAGCCAATACAGCAGATCATCATCAACATGATCATCTTTCAGCTGCTGGATCTGGAGCAGAGGCTCGCTGAGGTCAGTCGAGACTCAGTGGACAAATGTGGACAACGCCGCATTCACTAGGACACACTACAGGAGCTTTCAGGAGCTCAAATCAGATTTATGTTGACAGGTGGCTCTCATAATATGGTACTGCACTGCAAAAAATGCTTTTCCTACTTAGGTTTTTTATCTTGTTTCTAGTCCAAATATCAAAAAATTCTTAAATCAAGAAGAATTTTCTAGACGAGCAGAACATATTGTCTTGTTTTAATAAATAATATGCCAAATTGAAGTGGGGTTTTCCTTAAAACAAGATAAATGATCTGCCAATGAGGTACGCAAAATAATCGTATGTCGAAAGGAAAAACAAGATTACTTTTCTTACCCCATTGGCAGATTATTTTGCTTGTTTTAAGGAAAAACTCACTTAATATTGGCATATTATTTCTGAAAACAAGACAGTATGTTTTGCTTGACAAGAAAATGTTTCTTGATATGAGATTTTTTTGATATTTGGACTAGAAACAAGACAAAAAAATCTAAGAAAAGCATTTTTGGCAGTGTGTATCATGGTCTCTCATCAATGTGTGCTTTAATGTAACTGCACATTACTATGGGTGTGACAAGATCTCGTACGACGAGATCTCGCGAGATTAAATCGCAGCGAGATTTCTCGTCGAGGTGAAAAGTTGTCTCGTCACGTGAGTTGTGATGTTATAATAGAGCGTAAGGATGAAATAAGCATTGACGATTGCAGGATTGGATTTGATCTGCAAATAAAGTGCTTTGCACACACCAGCAACCCAGACTGGCCTCAGAGTTGCGCTTGTCACTCGGTTGGGTGGGCGGGTGTGACGTAACTGCTTTTTTCTCCACAGTTCAGCAGGTGTCACATCCAACATAGGCTACAACTACAGCCTCACACATAGGCTACTACAACTACAGCTCACACAAATGCCGTAATCAAACTATTAACACCGTAAAGTACTTTTAGCCGCACTTTGCAACAGGATCTACACACCTAGCTAGTCAGTAAAGCACCACAGACGCACACATCTATAAGCGCACGCAAACAAACACACACACACACACACACACACACTCACTGAATGAACTCCTGGAGACTCATCGTCACATCATCATCACGGAACACACGTTTATACTGTCCGGGAAAAGCTGATTTTTTCATTCTGCGTGCGGTATCAAACTCCATTAAAACAACTCTCTTATCAGTCCTTCATATTCGCATGACCGCATCCAGTAGCGTAGCTCAGAGTGAGTCACGGGGCCTGAATGAAATCTTGCTAAATGAAAGTGAAACTCATTTATTAAATTAAATATGAAATACACAAAATTATATTTGTTTCAGTGTGTGGAAATAAGCTCGATATATCATGTGAAACTGTACAGGAGAGAAGCCAATCGCTAGAGTTTATAGCTAAATATTTAGCAGTGTTTGCATGTCCTTTATGACAGAATTTATTGAAATTGAAATAAAATACCATTCATTACAATGTTTTTAAAAAGCACCTAAACTGTTTTGTATTTTGTGATTTTTTTTCTAGTTGAATAAAAATCTTTCCATTCATATATTAGCAAATATTTAGCTAATATTTAAAATTATATATAAAACGATTTTTCCATTCACATAGGCTATTAGCAAAATATTTAGCAGTGTTTGCATGTTCATTACTGCATATAATAAAATAGAAGTAAAATAACATTCATTATAAGTTGATTTAAAGAAAGCACCCAAGTAGTTTTGCGATTTGGGTTTTTTCCCAGTTGAATAAAAGACCATTTTCCATTCATATATTTCATCATTGAGGATTTCTTAAAAATAGTGTAAAAATCTCATCTTGTTCTCGTGAACCCAATCTCGTATCTCGTCTTGTGGAGTAGGCATCTCATCACACCCCTACACATTACTATTATGTACTAGTTTAAAGGTAACTGTAAAAATACTTTGTTATTAGAGCTGCATGATTTTGGAAAACTCACATTGGGACACTCACATTGACTCCATTGTCAAACAAGCTTAACAGAGGCTGTGATTTCTTCGTCAGCTGAGGAAGTTCAACCTCCCAAAAGGAGCTGCTGAATCAGTTCTACACCTCCATCATTAAATCAGTCATCTGCCCTTCAATAACTGTCTGGTTTAGCTCAGCTTCCAAATCCGACCTCCGAAGACTACGTTGGATAGTTCGGACTGCTGAACCCCTCCCTACTCTCCAAGAACTGTACTTATCCAGAGCGAGCAGAAGGGCTGCTAAAATCACTCTGGACCACTCACACCCAGCACACTGCCTCTTTAAACTTTTACCTTCTGGTCAACGCTACAGAGCATTGCGCACCAGAACAGCCCGACACAGAAACGGTTTCTTCCCTCAGGCAATCCATCTCATGAACACTTGATGATGATAATAATTGTGGAACCAACATCACTACCTGCTATACACTTTTATACACACATACACTTATTTAACAACACACTTTACATGCCAATTTGCTCATAACAGCTGCACATATAACGTTGTATATAGTAATATAGCTGTACATACACTTGTCAGTTTGTATATTTGCATCCACTACTTCTATATTTTAAAAAATATTTACTATCTGTTGTTTGTCCTGTCTCTGTAATTCTGTTGCACTGTAGAAGCTCTGTCCCCAAAACAAATTCCTCGTATATGTGAACATACCTGGCAATAAAGCTCTTTCTGATTTCTTTCTGGTATTGTGATATTTTATTCTTTTGTGATAAATATTACGACAGAAATACAGTTTCATAAAATAGCTCTATTTTTCGGTTTTAACTTTAACTCTGTAAGGTACAGAAATTGAATAATCACAATGCAAAAATAATGTTTTTCTTTGTCTCATTTCTAGACCAAATATCGAAAAATTATTCATAATTCTTGATCTAATAAGATCAAGTAAAAATATTGTTTTGTTTTAAAACTTAACACACAAAACAAACAAAATTAAGAGTTTTTCCTTAAAACAAGCAAATTTATCTGCCAGTGGATTAGGATAAATCATCTTGTTTTCGCTTTGAAATGTAGATATTTGGACTATAAACAAATATCTTTTTTTTTTGCATAAATCATATAAAGTCTGTATAAATACATTAATTAAACACAATTCTGTAGCTCCTGGGCAAGTATAATTCATACATTGCAAATCTTTGCGATTGACTATTGCAGATGCGCACATTGTGATATTGATGCTGAAATGATATATTGTGCCGCCCTATTAGTTATTATTATTATTAGAGTATTAGTAGTACAAGTAGTATTAACTACAAACATTCTTCTTTTCTTCTGTAACCAGAACAGAGTAGTGTTTCCTTTAGGATTTTTTCCAGTTGTGACAGCAGGCCTTTTACACAGACCTACCAACTACCCTGTGGCTTTATTTCAATGAAAATGTCGTGAGCGCAGTACTACAAGTCGAGATCACATTTATGTAATATGAGCATGCCAGTCTCTTTACTTGCATGCTTATTTCCTCTGTTCGTGCACAAAACTTCTTGCACATCCTCAAATATACGCTGCTCAAGCGCAGATTTTCAAGTGCGCTCTTAAATAAATGCTGCTGAGGAGCGATTTAGTGCGTTTATGTAACGAGGATGTCTCCAACATTTATTAGATTTGCTAGGAATATTTATGAATGTCTCCAATAGACCTACAGAGCGGCATTGATGCGTCTTGAAGTAAAGTGAAACGGCTATAAACTCCAGCAAGATAAAGTCATTGTATGCAGAGCCATAGACTTTTATCTATAAAGTATAACTATGGAAGCTGTGTTCATCTTAACTAAAAGCTACGTCGTGCTTGTTGACCTCACACATCAAGCACATGTCAGTCAGTCAGTCAGCATGTTACTTTAAAGGGTTAAACTAATAACGCACAGCACTACTACAGTTACAGAAAAGTTTGCGATGTTATAATTCACTTCAGGCCAGATTGGCTAATTGGGAGGACCTGGAGAATTTAGGGCCGGTCCGTTTTTTGGCCGTGAGGGCCGTGTCCCTAGCTGCTTGCACTCTTAGCAGTCGCACTTTTTTCATTTATTTATTTATTTGACCATAGCCTCACTCTTTTTATTCATTATTTTGCCGCAGCTCCGCTTTTTCTATTTACTTTCTCGCAGCCTCGTGAGCAAAACGCAACCTGCAGAATATTGACGATGTAACTATCATTCGACCCCAAACAGCGGCACCTTAGTGAATATAAGAATTTAAATAATTAATATTAATGAATATTACACCCGCTCAATGAAAATCAGATGATTCACTACAATAAAAAATTTGACATAACTTGATCAAAAATCTAAAAAGGGGAGAAAAAGATAAAGGCATCAATAGAAAGTAAAAGAGTGGTTAAAAAAGTCTTGCAGATAACAGTGCGATACTTATTTTTGATTCCAAACGCCCCAGCATAACATCGCCATTGTGGTCCAGTGGTCAGCGCGTTGCGTTATGACGCCTCCAATCCGAGTTTAAATCTCAACTAAGTAAATTTTGTATTTTTTTCATTTTTAGTGTTAAGATATATAATACTGTTTTGGTTGCTTATGTAGGTGTACATATTTTATTAGTAATTTTTGTGTGACCACGTTTACGAAGGACTGGATATCTATTTTGCAAAGAATATATATTCAGATACTGTAGGAACGGACATTGTGATGTTTTTAATAATAGTGTTGGAGATTTAGCTCCCCTTTAATGTTCTTATATTTATGAAAAACATTTGAAGTTCTAAAGCAGCTGTTTCCTTGAAAAAGACGTAATAGTTTCATTAGAAACTAAATTGCAAATTACGTTATTTTAATATAGTCAGTCGTGAACTGAGGTGGGCCAGTCTAAGGCTTGAAACTCCAGGGCTGAAAAGGAGTCCCAATCTGGCCCTGATTTACTTACCTTTTAATACGTTTTGGTGCGATTATAACACTGTATAAAAAAAAAAAAACTTCTGAATGTTTTGAATTAGAAGCTGTAATGTAGTTGTGGCGGGATGAATTTTGGTGTGGTGCCACGCCATTGAAGAATGAATGTATCGAAAACCATGATATAATTAAGTTATATATAAAACTATAAATTACTACAATGTACTAATGAAAAGATTAAGTAAAGCAAGACAATGATGCAAAACACAACCGAGGAAAATTTCAGAGAAAGAAAATCAAGCTGTAGAATGGCCCAGCCAGTCACCTGAATTAAATCCAATAGAGAATACCTCTACCCTTTTTCTGATGTCTGTGATTCTTACTAAAATCCCTATTTATGATGGCTTCTAAACTATTTTCCCTAGTGTAAAATGCTATACCACATCACTCACACGTCGACTCCATTACAGTCTCCAGAAAAAAATTAGCATACGTGAATAAATAAACATTATGATTAAAATTTGTCTCAGAATTTAAAGACTAGTCAACATACCTGCCATAAACGCAGTGTACTGAAAGCTCAGTTAATGCTGGGATCAGTCGTGTGTTGCTCTCCAGGAATATAAATGCACATTTTTTAATACACAGTTGTTCTTTTCATGTCCACGGTGGCACTGCCACAAAACATCATATCTGACAGAAGACGCCAGCTCATTTTACTGTTGCTATGACGACAAACTCCAGCATCAGGCACCATCGGCTGCCAGTGAACTTACTGATGCTCCACAATCAATTACATCTCACAGCCGATAGTCTGAAGCCCTTGAGGAGCCTCTCAAATAAGGCAAAAAAAAAAAAAAACTGGAAAAGACAAACTGCAGCTACATCAGCTGCCTATTACTGACTCAAATCTGATGTAAACACAGACTTTCTGACTCAGGGTGAACAAAAAAAACTTTAACACACAGAATCTGCTTCATACACACTGCAAGCCTGATGCGATTTTATTATTATAGGGGATTTACATGCAAGTTGAATAACAACAAATATATTAATATATGTATATTAATACAAAAATCAAAACAGTATTATTTGAAAGTTTTAATCAAGGATTAATTTTTAAAGAACGCTTAGGTCTATGAATGCTAATAGTAATAATAAACACTGACATTACAACAAATTAAACACAGGAATCTACTTTTAATAAATGAAATTAGGGCTGCACAATATATCGCTTCAGCATCGATATTGCAATGTGCACATCTGCAATAGTCACATCACAATATATGCCATTTTGAATCTGGATTATAGTTGATCAGAAGCTACAGCATTGTATTTAATTACGTTATTTATATGATTTATATTTAATATATATTTAAAAAATTGATTTACTTACATCTCTGGTAGATAATTTAACTTGTTTTACAGAAAATTTTTCACTTATTTCTTCTGAAGTTAAAAACTTATTACTTGATCTAAGAATTTTTTTGATATTTGGACTAGAAACAAGACCAAGCAAGATAAGATATGTATGTTTTGCCCTGTGATTATTTAATTTCTCTACCTGAATACGGGTTATATTCTCCAAAGAAACATCAAATAGTGTGAATTTAAACCATCTTGTGAAACAGTATTCATATTGCAGTATTCATCATTGCAATATCAGATTTTTTCAATATTGTGCAGCCCTAAATCAAATACAATAGCAACAGTAAACAAACTGAACAAAACAAATTGAAATAAAACAAACATGAACAAAAATGGCAAACAAAACAATATAAATAGGCCGTACAGATGAAAACAAAAAACAAAACAATACAAAAAAAATCTAGACAAACAAAAAGAATAAAAAAAAAAATTAAGGGAAAACTAAAACAATAATCTAATCAAAATAAAACAAATGAAAATAAAATTTAACAAAATAAAGCCAATTCTAAATAAACAATAATCGAATCAAAATAAAACAAATGAAAATTAAATTTAACAAAAACAAACCAATCCAAAATTAAAAGTCAATACAAAACAAACAAACAAACACAAAGACATGAGACAATACAATTATTATACATTTCAGATGACAAATCGACTAGTGTGCACTGTTTATGTTTTTGAGATTCTGAAGATCAGTACTTGGGATATGTGTTACTATATATTTCATATGAAAAATCCACTACAATGCGATGTCTACATTTTTTTGCAAATCAGAAATATGTTACTTGTTCTGAAACAAACAAACAAAAATACATGAAACTACAAAATAACATAAAAACAACAAGAAATTGTAAACAAAAAATGAAACAAACGCAAAAGGTAAAACTAAATCCCAAAGTAAAGCAAAACAAAAAATAAAAACAATTTCAATCAAAAGTATAAACATCTAAACAAACAAATCAAAATAAAAAGGCAAAACAAAAAGACAAAGCAAAAGACAAAACAATACAAAAATATCTAGACAAACAAACAACTATTAGAAAAACTAAACAATCAAAAAGCTACGCAAAATACAAAATTAAATTAAAAGGCAAAATTAAAAGGCAAAACAAAACAAACAAACAAAAAGACATGAAACAATACAATTACTGTTTCAGATGACAAATCCACTAGAGTGCAATGTCTATGTTTTTTGCGAATCTGAAATGCGTTACTTGGGGTACGTCTTATTGCACGTTTGAAATGATAAATCCACTATAGGGCACTGTCTGTATTATTTGCAAATCGGAAATACGTTACTTGGGGTACGCTTTAATGCATGTTAAAGATGGCAAATCCACTAGAAGCTGCTGTCTATGTTTTTTGCAAATCAGAAATGTTACTTGTTACAAAACAAACAAACAAAAATACATGAAACTATACAAAATAAAACAAAAACAACAAGAAAATGTAAACAAAATATGATACAAAAACAAAACGTAAAACAAAATCCCAAAGCAAAGCAAAATAAAGCAAAAAAAAAAAAACTATTTCAATCAGGTGTAAACATCTAAACTAAACAATTCAAAAATAAAAAGGCAAAACAAAAGGCCAATGAGATGAAAATGAAAGACAAAGCAAAAGATAAAACAATACAAAAAAATCTAGGCAAAAAAAAACAAAAACTGAGGAAATACTAAAAAGTCAAAAATCTTCGCAAAATAAAACAAACGAAAATAAAACTCCACAAAATAAAACCAAAACTAACCAATCCAAAATGAAAAGGCAAAACAAAACAAACAAACAAAAAGACATGAAACAATACAATTACTATATGTTTTAGATGACAAATCCACTAGAGTGCAATGTCTATGCTTTTAAGAATCTGAAATATGTTACTTGGGATATGTTTTACTACATATTTCAGATGGCAAATCCACTAGAGGGCACTGTCTATGTTATTTGCAAATCTGAAAGACACGGAAAAAATTAAAGGCAAAACAAAAGGCAAAAAAAACAACAAATAAAATTATGAAACATTCATTCATTTATTTTCTTTTCGGCTTAGCCCCTTTATTAATCTGGGGTCGCCACAGTGGAATGCACCGCAAACTTATACAACATATGTTTTACACAGCAGATGCCCCTACAGCTGCAACCCATCACTGGGAAACATCCATACACACTTATACAAACATACACTTCGGTCAATTAAGCTTACCCAATTCACCTATAGCACATGCTTTTGGACTTGTGGGGAAACCAGAGCACCAGGAGGAAACACGGGGAGAACATGCAAACTCCACACAGAAATGCCAACTGACCCAGCCGGGGCTCGAACCAGCAACCTTCCTGCTGTGAGGTGACCGTGCCACCCATCTGACCGTGCCATCATGCTGATAACTATGAAACAAAAAGGCAAAATAAACAAGACAAAACAAAACTAAAAATAAATTTAAAAGACAAAATAAATGAAGACAAAACAAATATACAACCAAAACAACATGAAATTGTGAACAAAAATATTAAACCAAAACGAAAGAAAACACAAAAAACATTCATCAAAACTATTTTAAAACAAAACACAAATTGTAAACAAATAAATAAACCCCCCAAAAAAGAAAGAGAAAAAAAAAACATGAACACGAAACAAAAAGTAACACAAAAGCCTGAACAAAACTAAACCAAAAAATAAAACCAAAATAAAACAAAATGCAAAACAAAAGCAAAACTAATCCCGAAGTGACATACCAGATGAAAGACAAGAGTCTTCCCTATAAATAACAGCAATGGTAGTGTCTGTAACATTACCACCTCACAAAAAAGTGCCATAAATAACAGGCAATCAACAGCAAGTGCGGAGCTCCTCCTGAATTCATTCAAAGCAAGTGAAGCAATCATCTCAATGGACTCCAGTTCATTCAGAGCATTCAAATTCCACAAAACCCGCTAAACAAATCCTTCACAATAAAAACTCATTCACAAAACCTTGAGGAGACTTCAGTTCTGGTGCGTCGAGTACAGATAATAGACCTTTGTCTTGATGTCGACACAAACACTGAAAGAGATCAGAGTTTCTCCTTTTCTCCAGCAGCGGGAGAAAAAAAAAAAAAGAGTTGTTTAGTTTCCATTTCCTCAGTTCCCATGACAACAGTGCCAGGGCAAAACAGGGCATGCACAAATAGGCAGCCAATCAGCCGAGCCGCCCAAAGATCAAACGTACGACCCATCCATAAATAAAAAATACAAAAAAAAAAAGATGATGGGGTATGCAGTCTATAAATTGATGCTCTTTGGATGAAGGATTTCTTCATTTATCAAAAAAGAGGCACTCATATAAATATAGTGATGAACAAAAAGCCTTTATTCTCACATGGCTTTACATGAAAAACAACCTATAAGTGCACTGACACGTTGCAGCAAACAAGCCTTTATCTGGGTGTCAAACAATAAACACACTCACAGTTCATTTAACACAAAATCAGTAGTTTGCATTATATAACCAATTGGTTAGGAGTGAAAAAGATTTTCATTACTAACCGTACGTTCACATCGAAAGCGGCAAGAGCGTCAAAGTAGCCGGAAGTCATTCATTTTCAATGGGAGCCGGTGGCGATAAGCGGCGAGGAGCAGCGTGGCGCGTCTTCGCCGGTGTGGGCGTCGAGGAGAGTTGAAATCAAGTCAACTTTATGGTAATGAGCTGTGACGCGGTTTGGCGGCAAGCAATCAGTATGTAGAAGTCCACCGCTTGAGAGGAGTCCAGAGAGCTGTGTCACTGTGAACTTTAGTTTCGACCACAGTTGTTCCCAAGGGTTTTAATATTACGGTCGCCAGATTTCAAATTTTTTGCAATGTTTTTCTTACAGGAACATACATTAAAAAGTTACTGGCAACTTACTGATGTGCATCAATGTTATATGTTTTTTTTCTTTAAAAAGCGGGAATCTCATGCGACAATATAAAATGGTACGCTTCAGAATATTTCAGGCATATAGACACATTGGATAATTAAGTGGAACAAAGCTACACCACATGCAACTAGATCTTCCATAGTTGGATGAATTTTATAATAAGTGTGCAAAGCATGTTTTATGCGGGAATGTACCTGATTTGATATGATATGCTGCAACGGCCCCTTTAAATAAGAGATCAATGTAGCGAATTTTGACGATCTCGCCGCCGGAGCTGAAGACAGACAGTGTCGTCGCAAGGGCCGCCAGAGCGACCTTTGACGCTCTCGCTGCTTTCGGTGTGAACACACACTGGAAAAAATGACTTTTTGGTGTAGTCAAATCTAATAAATGTACTCTCCTAATTTTAAAGGGCCATGAAACCCCCCTGTCTCAGCAGGGTGTTTTCACACCTCTAGTTTAAAAAAAGCCAAGAAAGTGGGTGTGTCCAGCTCTGTTTAGGTGGGAGGGTCGGGGGAGGGAAGGATTTACAAATTTAGGAGTTTCCATTTGGGCACGCGCTGATGTTCACAGAGGCAAAACAAACACTGACGTAGGGGAGAAAGACAGTGACTGTGTTTACATGGACATCAGTAATCAAATTATTTGCCAAATTATTAATTTGTCGACTTTAACTGCAGTTTGGCACTTTCACTTTTTATTCAGGAACATTTCCTGCTTGTCCCCCGTGACAAACGAGATATTGAAAGCGAGGAACTGCTGGAGAGTTTTAATTGAATGTTTAATACCGCATGGCGAATGCGAGAAAAAAATCCACCGCATTTCTCTGCAACTTAGATGAACTCGGTAGGTAGCGTCAGAAAGCCGTGTGTGTATAGACTATCCTGTTACAAAATGCGGCGAAAATCCTACACGACAGTAATAGTTTGATTGCAGTGTTTACATGATTACATTCGGAGAGCAGCATTTACAGCAGATCTTTCAGTCTATAATATTGTACTATAATATTGCAGTGATATTAACATACTGTAAACTTAGTAACTAAATCATTTTGACTATGGTATGTCTTTAAAAACTGAAAGAGGACTGCTGACGATACGAACTAACTTTGCCATCTGAATGAACAATCAAAGGGCACTGCTGTCACACACACTTAGCAAATCTGTAGACACAGGACAATCAACACAAACTGAAGCTGTGTCTTTTTTTAAAGGAGACGAGCGGAAAATCCGGATTTCATCATTTCCAGATGCGAAAAGCTCTCGGGTAAAAATGTTCCTTACAAACGCATTTCTGTTGCGTCATTGTCAGGGTTGAGGGGTTGGGAAAAGGAGCGAGGACTCAATTGCAGGGAAAATGGGTATTTATTAATAATAAAATAAAACAAACATCAAAATAAACTACCCCGAGGGGGAAAAACTTAACAAAACATACAAATAAACTTCACAGGGCAGGCTGGCAGGGATCAGGATCAGGATAGGACAAGGCTACACATGACATGACAGGACAAGGATAATCGCTGACGAACTGGCACAGGACAGCAGACATGAGGAGATTTTAAGCAGAAGTAAATTAACACAAACAGGTGAACATGATAAACTAATAATAGGTTAACAAGGAGGGTAGGGCTAGACAATAGACAGGAGAGCACATGACACAACGAAACAAACCATGTGCTCACATAAAACTAGAACACGCAGCCAATGAGAGAACTCATTAACTGCGTGTTCATGACAACACAAGCACGCGGTGCATGTAAACACGCACCATGTGCGAAACACAACACCAACAGAAGACTAGACACGAGACACAAGCACACGATAGATGAAAACATCTTACCGTGAGCTCACACATAAGCAACGCGCATGTTTCATCTCAGCGCCAACCGAAACCAAAACCAACCAGACTGAGACGCTGAGAATGAAACAGCGCGATGCCGACAGAACAAAACACAAACACGAGTACGAGCGCGCACGTCACAAGCGCATGCAGACCACGCGCATCCGCATCAAACGGGAGTGCGCACGGTCTGCATGCACTCACGACGGCGCGCACACAATGACAGAACACAAGTGCCCGACCCGAGAAAAACTCGAGCCGAGCACAACAGGGCATGACAAGACAGAGCTAGTGTCCGGACTCTGCCACCAAAACAAGAATTTACAAGACCCAAGTGGCAGAACCCTGACAGTCATGTGCACTGTAGTCCACACGTGAGTCCAGCTGCGCTCTCATAGAGGGAAAATGAAAACAAAACCTTCGTTGCAGCACATTAATAAATGCAGCACATTAATAAATGCAGCACATTAATAAATGCAACACTGATGACCCATGTCTCCAAATTCTTGTTCTTTCACTTGTTTTGGCAACACAACGTGGCGTCTCTCTGTCGTCTGAACACTGTGACAGGTAAAACAGTTTTCGAAGCTGTCATGCATATTAATGTGTATTACCGCATACACAATAGAGCGCGCTGATTGGTTTGAACCAAGTCTTTCTCATGAATTGATGCTGCACACTCAGAGACTCACAATGTATGCGCAGGTACAGACATCCACTCTCCACGCTGGAATACACACAGGTATCTAATTGCCGTGATGCAGCTTTAATAATTTGTTTCAAACCGGAAGAACGAATTTGCTCAAAATAACGAAAAACAACCAATTTTCCTTTTTTTGTGCAATATATGTGTCCTCATTGTGTTTATAGCAACGTGGGACTGTCAACAGCTCAAAAAACATGTTTTGGTGTTTTGTGACCCTTTAAATTCTAATATTAAGTGTCAAGGATAACTAGAATTTTTAAAGTAAATATTTAATATTTATTTGCATGTAATTTTTTTATATTTTCTAACCGTCACAAACCTAGTAATATTATTTAAATTTTAATAATGGAAATGTCACAATGGATGTGTAGTTCCCAGCATGCTTTGTAAAGAATTAAATTAAGAGGGGAATATTTTGAAAATGAAAACAAGTGGAAATGTGTGTCTTAATTGAATTAAATTACACAAAATGTACTAATTTGTAACTAATAAGATTTATTTGATTGATAAAAGCAATGTTCCATTTGCAAAAAAAAGAACTTGACATTAAAATAAATATACTCAAAATGAAAGATAACTTTTACTTAATTTAGGAGTGTTAGGCTAAACATTAAGTAAATTTTATGGCCCGTTTCCACTGAGTGGTACGGTACGGTATGCTTTTATGGCCGTTTCTACTGTCAATAGGCATACCGAACCAAATCGTACCGTACAACCTTTTCGGCACCCTTTCGAAAGGGTACCAAACACGAGAAAGGGTACCAAAAGGTGGAGCTACACATGCAGCTGAACACTGATTGGTTACAGAGCTTATGGAGCTAGCCAGAATCAAAACAATAAAACCGCCATGTTTTTAAATACACAGCCGAGACATTATTGTAATACTTTATGCATATAGTAATGAGCCATGGTTGACCCGAGCTCAAACAAACCTTGCCGTCGTCTTAATGAACAGCCAAAAAGCCAAGAAGAACAAATTCTGCCATGTCCTGTTGTTGTATTACGAGCTTGTCTAAAAGTGCGAGCAGTTTCACTTTGTCCAGAGAGCTCACGATCGCGTCTATATTTGACTTAACAAACTTTTTGAGCTTATATTTTTAACCTGTGCGTGATTATTGAAGCGCTCTAATATCTGATCCATTCAGATGTGGACAAACGCGAAAGGGCGATGTCTATGTTTTTTGCATATCTAAAAGACGTCGCTTGGGGTACGTTTTAATATATGTTTCAGATGATAAATCCACTAGAAGGTGGTGTCCACGTTTTTGTGAATCTGAAATTCGTTACTTGGGGTACGTTTTATTGTATGTTAAAGATGACAAATCCACTGGAGGGTGATGTCTACATTTTGTGCAAATCTGAAATATGTTACCTGGGGTATGTTTTATTGTACATTTCAGATGACAAATGCATTGGATGATGATGTCTATGTTTTTTTTGCGAATCTGAAAAACGTTACTTGGGATACGTTTTATTGCATGTCTGAAATGACAAATCCACTAAAGGGCACTGTCTGTGTTTTTTGCAAATCTGAAATACGTTACTAGGTGTATGTTTTACTATACGTTTCAGATGACAAATCCACTAGAGGGCGATGTCTACGTTTTTTGCAAATCTGAAATTCATTACTTGGTGTATGTTTTACTATATGTTTCAGATGACACATCCACTAGAGGGCAATGTGTTTTTTTTGCAAATCTGAAATACATTACTTGGGGTACGTTTTAATATACATTTCAGATGACAAATCCACTAAATGACGATGTCTATGTTTTTTTGCGAATCTGAAATACGTTACTTGGGGTACATTTTATTGTATCTTCAAGATCACAAATCCACTAGAGGGTGGTCTACATTTTGTGCAAATCTGAAAAACGTTACTTGGGGTATGATTTACTGTACATTTCAGATGACAAATCCACTAGAAGGTGCTGTCTACGTTTTTGCGAATCTAAAATACGTTACTTGGGGTACGTTTTATTGTATGTTAAAGAAGATAAATCCACTTGAGGGCGATGTCTACGTTTTGTGCAAATCAGAAATACTGGGGTTACAAATAACTTGGGGTACGTTTTATTGCATGTCCGAAATGACAAATCCACTAAAGGGCGCTGTCTCTGTTTTTGCGAATCTAAAATATGTTACTTGATGTACATTTTACGATATGTTTCAGATGACAAATCCACTAGAAGTTGCTGTTTACATTTTTGCAAATCTGAAATGCATTACTTAAGGTATGTTTAATTGCACGTTTCTGATGACAAATCCACTAGAGGGTGCTGTTTATGTTTTTGAGAATGTGAAATATGTTACTTGGGGTACGTTTTACTATATGTTTTAGATGACAAATCCACTAAAGTGTGCTGTCTATGTTTTTTGTGAATCTAAAATACGTTACTTGGGGTACGTTTTATTGCATGTTTCAGATGACAAATTCACTAGACAGCACTGTCTACAAAATTGTGCGACATTTTGTGATTCGATGAAAAAGATGATACACCCTAAGAAATGCAGAGTGAGTTCCACAATCGATTTGTGTTGGGACAAAATGAAGAAATTAAGTTAAGTTAACTGCAAATTTAAGTAGATTGAACATGAAAATTAAGTTGTCCCCCCAAAAAAAATAAATAAGTAAAATTTTAAATAAGTAAAAGATCCTTTTCAGAGTGTTTAATTAAAAGTATAGCTCTATAAATTGTACATACACTAAAAAACAACAACAAGATAATAAAAACTTAAGGAATAAAAATTCTGATGACTGGCAAATGCATCCTTACAGTCCTGTGAAAGGGGTCCATGTTTATTTTCATATTATTGTCATTTCATTATCAAAATAAAACACAAAAACACCCAGTTTTCACCACAGATATGGATTATTTGTACTGAATCCTTCAAATATGAAGTGATGTTCTTCAGTTATTTTGAATGGAAGTTCCCCAAAACAAAGTGCAACCCATTATTTGAAATGCAGTAGAGATGTGCGGAAAAAGATAGATATGACCCATCCTTTCATCCAGCATTGCCTCTGAAGTCCACAAGCAATGTCCACAGGGTGAAGGTTCATAGTCCAGAGTGCCGGATCTCCAGCGAGGGTCACAACACAATCGACTCCGGGCAAGAACTTTCAGAATGAAGCACTCTTACCCACAGGCTCACCGCTGGACGAGTTCTAGCGCTCATTTGCTTTACTCCCCAGCTCCCCTGTTCCCTCGCTCCCTTGTCTGATCTGAGCTTAGTGAAGGTGACCGGAGAGCTCTCAGCCCGAGGGTCTGCCAGTGAAGTTCAGCACAGAGAGGAGACCTCCACTCTCAGAAGTCAGGCTTAAAAACAGCACTGGCCCCGGGCCCCTGCGTTCACAGCACACACTGGCAGCATGCTAACAGACGCTCTTGCAGAGGGAACCCTCGCTTTCCTTTTCCTTCTAAAAATTACATGTTATTGACCTCAACAACAACCGATCTGCAAAAAGCAGGACAGCTAAAAAGACTTCCCTCTGAGCTTTTGTGTGCTTTGTGACATGATATTACATAATTTCTGGAACATATAGCACATCATTTCTATCCTGTCAAAGTACTGCACTGTAGGGCTGGATAGAGATATATAAAGGGTAAAACTTTATTTTAAGTCACAATTCACTATATTAACAAACCATTACCTAACACTACTAGCTTAATAAACTACTAATTAGCTGTTTAGTAATAGTTAGTAGGATAGGAGTTGGGTTTAGGTTTTGGATATGATTAGGGATGAAGAATAAGATCATACTTTATAGTAGGGACGCAACAATACAGTTAGCTTACGGTTCAATACATACCTTGGTTTTTTTAACACCGTTTTCAGTTCGGTTCTAACACATAAGTGTTTTTTTTTGTTATTCTATGCTTAAGAGGTTAAGTATTTATTGCAATACTGCTTTATTTTACTTCAAAGCCAAAAAAAGTACACTAGTTCCTAGTGTAATGCATAAAAAAATGTACACTGAAATCTCACAGCTGGTAGCCCATGTACAAACTGGGGAACACAAAGTCTTACATTTTGAAAATAAACATACATGTGACGTTAATAAACATAGATTGACCATTTCACATAAACATATTTGTACTTCAGTAAACATAAATAAACCATCTTAATTAAACTTTACACTGCCTTTGTTATTTTATATGTGTCTTTCAGAACCAGTTGGGTATGTTTGCTGGAAGGATTAAGCGAGGGATTGTTGTTTTTTGCAAGACTTTATTACCTTCTCTGCTATCCTGCCTTCAGACAGTGATATTGCTGGGTGATGGCGCCACAGATGTGCAGTCATGTTTGAAGTGTTTCCATTTAAGTAGGCTATATGTGTAAAACAGTGCTTGCACACAGTCATTTTTTGTCCACCGTTTTCTCTTCCTCTGCATTATACTCAACAGCAAAACTGAAATGTCCCCACACCGCAGATTTGAAAGAAGCTTCCTCCTACTGTTCCCTCACTTCACTGCCCCTCGCCATGTTAAAGCGTGGAATGATGGTTGAGCGCCCCCTAACTTTAGAGCATAGTGATTGAATATATTTACTCGCGGAGAGGAATTTCCTCATCTCAGCTCGTAGACTTACAGGCACACACAAACAGTCAATTTGCAGAGAAATGAAACGCACATAAATGATTTAATCGTAAAACCGAAAGAAAAAAAACGAAATTCACAAGCGCGTATTGAACCGTGGATATCGTACAGAACGGTTAAATATTATATTGAGAATTGTGGCATCCCTACTTTATAGCTACTAAAGAACAGTTAACAAGCAGGTAATAAGCCAGTAGTTAAATAGCATGAATTGTGACAAACTTAAGTGCTCCCAAAGCAAGTGATAGAAAGCCAGATTTAAGATCAATGCAAATTATGGGAGATTGAAACACATTTGTTGGATAAACTTTGTCAGAGCAAACGCCACACCCATTTGACTATTACAGATGCCTTGTTTACTGTTGGTTACTAGGTTACCAATACTACAGTTGCCTGTAGGGTTGGGTGATGTTGACCAATTTGCCATTGTACGATGTCTAATCTGAATCATTGCAATGGACGATGACATCGTCTTCATAGGTGGGGGTGGTTGTTGTTAAATATCAATTAATTTATAACAAATCAATTAATTGTAGCCTACTGTTTTCACTACCTGACCCACATGGTCTTTGCTTTACCCATAACCAAACCATAAATAAAAAAAGTTACACACAAATGACCACCTGTCAGTCACTTTTTTCCGCGGGACTCTGGCATGAATAGGCGGAGTGATCTGTGTCGTTATAATGGCTTTTTCCCACAGCTGGTGGAGGAGACGAGAGTTTGTTTGCAGTTCACTGTAATTTGTATTGTGACTGAAGATAACTTCTTTATTTTATTATCATTATTATGAGGAAATAATAACAAGTAAAGATGCTAGGGCTCGACCGTTTTGGTCGCATATGCGTCTGAAATTTTATGCGACCTAAAAATATATTTGGAAGCATTTGTGCAGGTGCATGAATTGTTGCCGTGCGACCTTTTGTCACTGCAAAATGCTCACCGCATGCGCGGATTTAGGAGACATTCATGCAGAATGCATCTTTGCACCTAAAGACGCCACACGCAGTGGTCAGGAACAGATTAAAACAGTTGTTATGT
Organism: Danio tinwini; assembly: GCA_903798205.1. Taxonomy (NCBI): domain Eukaryota; kingdom Metazoa; phylum Chordata; class Actinopteri; order Cypriniformes; family Danionidae; genus Danio; species Danio tinwini. The sequence continues at coordinate 1,551,790 of CAIGQZ010006767.1, forward strand.
GAACTTGCTGAAATAAAAAAAGCCTGCAATGCTTGCCCCGTCTTTGTTCTTTTCTTATTGGCCCATTGCTCTAGAACTGAAAACGAATGGATTGGTTAATATCAGCTGTCAATCACTCAGTCAATGTTTTCTGCCTTCACATGACAGGAGCTACAACAGCGAAAATGTGAAGTGCTAAATATGAGAGAATGAAAATAACACTGACAGATTTAGTTTTAGAAAGCACCTGAAGTTACTAATAATGGCACATCTTATTAGTGATCATGTGCTGAATGTTAATCCACCATTTACACTTTTCCAAGAGTGGATAAAAGACTTCCAGTGGCTTCAAGTATGCTATGAAAATAACTAAAGCCATTCACTGTAAAGTCTGTGGGACGGGGTTTGCAGGTAACAGCGTTTGCCACTGAATCTACACATTTTAAGATTAAGACATTTTGCGAGAGGTACTTCATTTAATCATCACGATGCTGTCAGCCGTGCAAGCAGCAGGTATATGTAAACATTAACACAGCTCATGAAAAGACCGTTATTGCTATTAAAATGACATGCAAATAATAAGTTATATATCAATATAATATAAATGAGGGGCGGTGCAATGGATCGCGACGCCGGCTCAGCATCATGAAGTTTATCAGCCATCGGCGATGGACGATGGCATCGTCTATCGGCCCAACCCTAGTTGCCTGCTCTAACAACTTGGATGGAATCGCACAAAATTTGGATTTGTGATTTTTTTTTTTACCTTTGGAAACATTTACTTCACATTAAGATTGAAAACCAGCTAATCATTAATTTAGCAAACCAATATGAATTCAGAATGTAAACCTGCCAGCCCCACACCATGTCATGTCTTTATATTGTATCTATACGCAAATTGCCGGTTTGTAAACATTCAGGATGCGTGCGCATCCAGAAAAAACTGGGAGCGCTAGCATTTACAGTGAGGAAATGACATCCGATGCGGTATGGAGTTTGTCGTTTTCTTAGAAATAAGTTATATTAATTACATATTATATATATTATTTACATAATGCTTTCAGCGTATTATAACAGCTTGTCACCCAGTGATAAGCACAATTATTTAGCCAAATTAACATAAAGTGAGCGGCGTTCATCTGACAGGTCCATTTGCGATAGCACCCTCCACACGTCTTTGGATGGCAACAATTGTGTTCTGTGTGGTCATGTGTAAGAAATAATATTCCCTGATTACCAGATTCAAAACTTTGTAGTGCTAAAAACCAAGGTTCTGCCTAGCCAAAGACAAGAAAAGAAGACGGAACTGTACAAGGCCTGGTTAATCATCAACAAGCAAAACAACTGCATTCTAACAGCGAACTGCACCTGTATGGCAGGGTATGTGAATTTACAATTTTACATGTCATTATAAGCATTCATTGTCCGCAGTTTAATTAACCATATTTAACTGACTGAATTTGACATGGCATTGTGTTCTGCGTCCTGATTAGTGCATTGTGTTCTGCGTCCTGATTGGCTGTAGACCATTGTCAATCAATTTCCTCCGTGCTACAGAATGTGTTCAGCTTGCCAAATTGACATAAATCTTTGATCGCTAGCAGTGTGACTATGAAGTGCTGTACTGTATATTTGCAAGTTTTCTCCCCAACAAAACCCACAATGTCGACAAAACATTCTGCATAGTCAAAAGCACTTGCAGTAGCATCCAAAAGGCAGAGAAAGATGCTAACCATTGCACAGAAATGTTAAACACCTGGACATGCTAAAGGAAGGTTGAAGTTACGCGTCATTACATTTAGTTTTACAGCCTTAAACATTATAATAATTGTAATAAATAAAGCTGACTACTGGAATTCGCCTGTTGTGGGTTATTTTTCGCACGTTACTCCAGCAATTAACAAGGGACCACTGTATATTTAAATATGGAATTTGTGTCTGATAAACTAACATTTAAATCAAATACAACCATTAATTCATCCAACCTTTACAGAATTTATATGATTTTGATGACATGACTTGCATGAAAACAACTGGCATGCAGACAAGATTATATTCTTCAATCCTACTAACACTTTGGAAACACTATAACTATTTATCTTTAATGTTCATTTCTAAAGCTGCACAACTGCTTTATACTTTAATCTTGAGCTCATTATGGCTTCATTATTGTCTATTTTTAGAAACAGAGGGACATGTGGAAATTATTTTCTCTGGTAAACATCTGAAGGGTTCAGTTGCTGGTTATGGAGTTGTTATTAAACTTTAAAAAATCCTTTAAATATTCACCACACATAAGGTACAATGATATAACACTCAAATAGTCTGTGATTATGCCAGAGTAAAACTTCTTTAAGTATTAAAAACCTAGTTAAATACAGGGAGTGCAGAATTATTAGACAAATGAGTATTTTGACCACATCATCCTCTTTATGCATGTTGTCTTACTCCAAGCTGTATAGGCTTGAAAGCCTACTACCAATTAAGCATATTAGGTGATGCACATCTCTGTAATGAGAAGGAGTGTGGTCTAATGACATCAACACCCTATATCAGGTGTGCATAATTATTAGGCAACTTCCTTTCCTTTGGCAAAATGGGTAAAAAAAAGGACTTGACAGGCTCAGAAAAGTCAAAAATAGTGAGATATCTTGCAGAGGGATGCAGCACTCTTAAAATTGTCATGCTTCTGAAGCGTGATCATTGAACAATCAAGCGTTTCATTCAAAATAACAGGGTCAACAGGGTCGCAAGAAGCGTGTGGAAAAACAAAGGTGCAAAATAACTGCCCATGAACTGAGAAAAGTCAAGCGTGCAGCTGCCAAGATCCCACTTGCCACCAGTTTTGCCATATTTCAGAGCTGCAACATCACTGGAGTGCCCAAAAGCACAAGGTGTGCAATACTCAGAGACATGGCCAAGGTAAGAAAGGCTGAAAAATGACCACCACTGAACAAGACACACAAGCTGAAAAGTCAAGACTGGGCCAAGAAATATCTCAAGATGATTTTTCTAAGGTTTTATGGACTGATGAAATGAGAGTATGTCTTGATGGGCCAGATGGATGGGCCCGTGGCTGGATCGGTAAAGGGCAGAGAGCTCCAGTCCGACTCAGACGCCAGCAAGGTGGAGGTGGAGTACTGGTTTGGGCTGGTATCATCAAAGATGAGCTTGTGGGGCCTTTTCGGGTTGAGGATGGAGTCAAGCTCAACTCCCAGTCCTACTGCCAGTTTCTGGAAGACACCTTGATATGCATTAAACCAATCAGAGTCTCATCTCCCATTCCCTTTAAGAGTCAGTTACATCATGCCATGGAGCATTTGCTATTTACATGGCAGACTTTGTAAGTGGAAAATATAAATGCTTCACTAGCAAAAAAAAAAAAAAAACAGTTTAGCAGACCATCTGCAGCACGAGGATAAAGAATGAACCTCCTCCATTCAGCATCTTTACTTTTACTCTTTACTTTCGTGGATAAGGAATCCATGTTGTACGCACTCCATTGAAGACATCTATTAGCCTACATATTTAATTTAATTTGTTAAGTGCAAAGATTTGTTTCAAAATTCTTTCTAAATTCAGTTCTAATTTCAAGCAAACAAATAAATGAACAATAATAACAAAATGTGGTCAAAAAACTGAGTTATATCCAAACACACATCCTATTTTTACGCCCCATATGGTGACACATGTCTCCAAAGCCCGACAGGTGGACAAATCTGAGCTTGTTTTTATTCAAACGAATATAAATATGCATATATTAAATAATACTGCTAATAATAATAATATTATACAAATGCAAATTGTCATAAATAAACTATTAAAAGCCCCCCCGACATGAAGCATGGAGGCAGTGGTTTTTATATTAATGTCGAAAAATAATCATTTTTGAAACATTTTAATCCTTAAATTTTTTCATATGTAAAGATATTTGTGTATTGCTGTACATCCTGTGTGTATTAAGCAACATGTAAGCATTTGGCCCATATAGGCACATATCTAACTCGCTCTGCGCAGTCTATTTCAGTTCCTCAAAATAGCAATGTGCCAACAATGTGCCTTATCACACCTTCTTCATAGACCTGCACATCCATGAGTCCACAAAATGGCGCAAATGGATTTGCTATTTAAACAACGTGGCACAAAACAGGAAAATTACTGTTGCACTGGTCTGAAAATAGCAACAAATCACACCAAACACGTCTTGCGTCTTATTGCGCCAGATGTATGATAGGGCCCTAAATGTTTGCACAGTGATAGATTTTGTAGCCTGAATTAGATTATTGAAATAAAAAAAATGTAGGAAAAATATTAAGGTAACACTATTTTGATGGTCCATTTGAGTATTAGTAGACTGTCTGCTTAATATCTGTTGCTATGCTCCTTCAACAGACATTTAACTGACTAAGAAACTTAGCAAGTACATGTCAACTTACACCAACTCTAACCCCAACCTAACAGTCTACTTATAATCTAATGAATTAGTTGGCATGTAGATGCAATGTAACTTGAACGGACAATTAAAATAAAACAAACAGACCATTAAAATAAAGTGTGACCAAAATATCTGATACCTGTTTATTTTAATAATGATCATCACATAATTAAATGATTTATAAAAAAAATAGAATTTCTAGTTCAACAGGAAAATGTTGTATTGTAACAAATATCATTATTGCAACACTTAACAATAGCATCACATATATAACACATAAAATCTTTACTTGGAATAATTTGCCCTGTCGATTAATTTCATTCCATTTAATCATGTCTTTAAAGATGTTTAAAACACTTTAAGTCCAGTTCTGGAGCTTAAGCCGAGGTCCTTCAGAAACCAAAACAGCCAGTGTTTAAAAACATTCTCCGAAAAGCACATCCTCCAGTCATTAGCAGCATCTGAAAGTCAGCGCGTCCTCCAGCGTGTGCCGTCTGACAGGCCTTGCCAGCGTAACGTGACTGAGGGATGATGGTGCCATGATTAGACACGGGCTCTAGGGAGAAAGCACCGATCTGAGCTCACAGAGGACGGAAGGAAGATGAGACGGAGACAGTCCAGCGCCAGATTCATATTCATCAAACGTGCCCTTTGTGATCAGTCGAACTCCAGCAACCACACACTTCTGCTGTTCATCAAACTTCGAGTGCAGTCCCAGGTGTCATTGTCCTGTCAGTTTGTTCAAACAATACGGTTTGCATCTATTAACAGTGCAGAATCGAAAGCCTTTCAATCCACTGCCTACATCAATATACACTGTCTAGGGAATTTAGTTTTTTCAAATTGCAAATAGAAGAATGGATAATAGAAAACATGATATAAGAAGGATACCGGTCATGGTGCAGTGGTTAATTTCTTGTAGAATTTACAGCAACTTAAATGGCAGAAGTTTGCCAGTAATTGACTGTAATCAAACGTACAGCAGACATTTTGCAATTATATTTACAGTACCATGTATTTGCAGTATTGTATATCTTTACTGTAAAATATACAGTAGTTTAAGACTTCTCACTAGTAATATATTGTCATACAATAAAAAAAATGTACTTTTAAATCATTGTTCATTTATCCATTAACTTTAAAATACAGTTTTTTCAATGATAGGCCAGGTTTCATGATCCTTTTTTAAAATATTTTGATTCATTTTAATTAGACAGTCGTGTTCATGATATGTTCAGGTTTTCCTAAAGCAACGTACAAATGCAGAATTATTGAATATTATTCTTATGTTGCAATATAAAAGCAAGATCTTTTCTGCAACTGTTTTCCATTTAGATTCTTCTGCCTATGAAAGAACTGCTTTCTCTACAAACAATTGTGCTAATGATAGCTCGTAAAAATAATATAATAAAAAAATACAATTATCAGCATATCAATGGAAGTGAAAAAGCCTCCATTATGGCTTTATTCAATATTAGCTGAAAGAATAAGGTTGATACACAAAGTTTACTTCGCCCTCTGAAGCGAGTGCATTTAATGTAGCTACAAAGTGGTAGTTAATCTGGCACGTAAAAAAAAAAGTGTGGTTTGCGGTGCAGGTATGCGTCATCTGCTTTTGACTGGCTGTAAAATAATGTACTATAAAAATGATCAGGGGTGCATTTCCCAAACAACAACGTAACTTACGGCTGAACTATCATAGTACAATGCATCGCTTGGGAAAAGAAAGATGTAGTGATGAGTGTTTTCCAAAACCCGTAGTTTCTCTGTCGCAGATCCATCGTTTGAACCACGTTAGTTATAACATAAAATGCCCTATAATGATGCTCTAAACGGGGTGGAGTAACTACTTCTTTAGAGAGAAACCTCATAATTTCTTTGTGCAAATTATATTGTTTTACACAAACACGCATAAAAAAAAATCCAATATTAGTTTTGGTAAAAACATGCACTCGCTTTCCATATTAATTGAAATATATGTAAACTACTCATAAAGGGCCTGTGTTTCATTACAAATATTATTGCGAACATTCCATATTTTATTCTAAACATAAAATCACTTACAAAAGCTAGCACGTATTCTAGTATCATATATAAATCATATAAATAAATCAATAATGAGGCTATTTATTAAGAAATGAAATTTTATATTTATTATTTATTAGGAAATGAAAAAAATCTTACTTTAATAATAATATTAATGATAATAATGATTTATATTATTATTAAGTAGAATATTGTTTTTATTATTTTATTAAGTCTACTTTTACAATTTGACACATCTAAACACTGCAGAAATGTGCTAACCAACAGGCCCATGTCATATACAGTACAGATACTTAATAAATAACCTACTATAAATTAAAAGCATTAACATATGCTATGTTTATTGTTTTTACAAGCTTTGGAGATGTAACATAAATTCCACTTTTAAATAAAAGCTCACCTATAAGCTTTCGCCATGAGCCATGACTGTGTTCCAAATGACATCAATGTTTTCAAAGTGCACTCGAAGGGAGCGCAATTCTAAACATTAAGATCGTTAAAACTGAACTGTAAAAATATTTTAAAAGCAAATCACACCTAAGAGAGATGACTTTAATGCTTTAAAAAAATATTTTAAAGTTTAAAAGTTAGAATGTTCTAAATGAATAGGGTATAGGGGGATAACTGGGAAAAGAACACAGCCAGGAAAGCTTTAGAGGTGTAGTTGCAACACTTTGCGAATGTTCCTTGGAACGACGGATTTGGGAAACACCAAATCAACAAACTACTGTATGTTTGTAACGACGGAACTTGCAACCTTAGTTGGCTAACGATAGTCTTCGGAAATGCACCTCTGACCAGTGTTTTTTCAGTTATCACCATTTCACAGTGGATCATGTTTTAGTCAGATTTTTAAAAATAGGTTTGAGCCTCTTTGACACAAAAAATTATTTTTTTATGCTTATTTGTTCCACATAAGGGGCTTTAGAAACACATTCAATATTTTGTTGTTCACAGTGAAATTTACAGGAACTGTTGTATAAATGAAGAGACACTTGTTTCAAAACTGACTGATATAAGCTTTCTCGCAAAAAAAAAAATATGACAAAACTTACTGAGCCTACAAATACTGAAATGCTGGTACCGTGACAACCCTACCTGGATTTGCATGTTGTGTGTACATTTTTAATCAGTTGAATATCTTTGAGGAGCTTAGAAATGTATATAATGGCCTGTTTCCATTGAGTGGTACAGTATGGTACGAACCGAACCGTACCACTTTTTCGGCACCCTTTTGAAAGGGTACCAAACATGAGAAAGGGTACCAAAAGGTGGAGCTACATGCCCAGCTGAACGCTAATTGGTTACAGAGATACATCAAGAGCTTGTGGAGCTAGCCAGAATCAAAACAAGTGAACCGTTTTTAAATACACAGCCAAGACATTATCGTAATACTTTATGCATATAATAACGAGCCATGGTTGACCCGAGCTCAAACAAACCTTGTCGTTGTCTTGATGAATAGCCACAAAGCCAAGATGAACAAATTCTGCCGTGTCCTGTTGTTGCTTTACGAGCTTGTCTAAAAGTGCGAGAGGTTTCACTTTGTCCAGAGAGCTCACGATAGCATTTATATTTGAATTAACAAACTTTTTGAGCTCATATTTTTAACCTGCGCGTGATCACTGGAGCGATCTGATATCCAATCCATTCAGATGCGGACAAACGCGAGAGTGAAGAGCAAAAAAACAAAGGAGAAGCCTGACAAAACAGCAGCAAATGATGCTTCTGCAACCTAAAACATGAACAAACTGCCATGTTTAACTATTATCATCACCTTTTGGACTATTATGAACTCTGAATGACAGAATTACTCTCTAACAGAGGCTACACATGCTGCTGAAGATTACAGACACAGATGAGAGGTTTGCACTGACTGTGGGCTAGATTTCATGTTATTTTTTTTACCCAAATAAGGACTAAATGTATGCTGTGTGTAGTTTTCTGTAATTGGTAACATATCAGAGACTGTAAGGGTCTGTATGTGTTCATATATGTTGCATTTATTTATTTATTTATGTTATGTAAATGCAGACGTTACAGTAGGCTATTTCACACTATCATTGACCTGCAGTTATAATCAACTCATGTTCATAGAAAGGTTAGTAATCAACATTTATACACAAGTATGTATGTGTATAAAGCAGGGATGTCCAAACTTGGTCCTGAAGGGCCGGTGTCCTGCATAGTTTAGTTCCAACTTCCTCCAACACACCTGCCTGGAAGTTTCTAGTATACTAGTATACCTAGAAAAAGCTTGATTAGCTGGTTCAGATGGGTCTAGTTGAGGTTGGAACTAAACTTTGCAGGATACCGGCCCTCCAGGACCGAGTTTGGACACCCCTGGTATAAATCATCTGTGTTGTGAGAAGTGCTTCTTATATGATTTGTGAACGACCTGTACGGTGTTACTGTGACATTTCCTTGAGTAAACATGACGTTGTCTGAAACTTTCTGTCGTACACCACGCCCACCAAAAGGGTACTCTTGGTTATGAAAACACAAGCTTGATAAAGGTGACCCGTACTGACCCGTACCATACTGCACCTCTCTGTGGAAACGAGCCATAAGACTCCTTGAATTCCTCCATCATCCAACAATGAACAAGAGCAACATCAAGACATCTCAGCTTGAGCTTTCTGTCCTGTTTTCCAGTCACATCTAAGAGACTGAAGACCACAGACATTGCTGAATGCCCGACAGAGCATAAATGAGACCAGTCAGCTCTAAACCTCCTGCTGTTCACTTCACAGTCATCATCACGGTGAGAAGAAGAGCTCTTCAAGCACAGCTTTAGCAACACCTGACCCTTCATTGTGCCCAAGAAAGAGTCCAGCGTTGAGATCAAGATCGAGCAGCTCTGGAGTGTCCAGAAAACTACATGTTAGTATTCACCCCAATCTAAGGGTTCAAGTGATGCAGCATGTGATCGGAAACCTGCCATATACTTCTCAGTGGCCTTCACAGAAAAAGCTGCTTTCTTCGTTTATAATGAATCTGTCACAAGTTATCGTGAGTGCTGGGTGTAGGTGACCTCTGAACCTTGAGTGCGACCCCTGATCCATCTCCATTGTCTAGAGGGATTGCATTAAGTGCACTGAAAAATCGCTTTAGCTAAAAGCATCTGCAAAATGACTACTATTAGACAGTTAACAAAACAACAACAACAACTACTACTACTACTACTACTACTACTACTACTACTACTACTACTACTACTACTACTACTACTACTACTAC
>CAIGQZ010006767.1:1580225-1592154 GCA_903798205.1 Danio tinwini
TGAATACAATTGTTTGTATTCAATACTTTATTATTATAATTTTTCAATTTCTATATTTACATTGCCTGTATTTTGGATTTTTTTTTGTGATTAATCCTGATTAATCACACAAAAAAGTGTGATTAATTAGTTAATTTTTTTAATCAATTGACAGCCCTAATATATATATATATTTTTTTTTCATACATTCATTTTGCTATATAATTCTATTTCCCAAAATATCACACAGCCCTAATATTAAAGGTGCTGCATGTACGTTTTTGACTCTTCTAAAACAAAATTAACATAACATGTTTGCAGATATTTAAGAGACAAGTTAAGTGAACATTCTTGTTTATCTGAAGTCAATTATTCCGCTTTGAAAGTGTGCGTATCGGAACATCTGTCTTTGTTTTGGTCCTTTTAACCCACCCAATGCCAGTTTATCCAATTATATTTCTGCGCCCCGGGTTGCCTTGATGGAAAACATCATATTTCATTCATTCAGTCAGGAAGGTTCTCAAAGCATGCGTCCGTGACTGAAATGCAACCTCCGGTGGACAGTAGCAGACTCCGAAATGAGATGCAGATTCAGAGATACATGAGGTGATTAATAATTAGTAAATAATATAATTATTACGAACATAAACATTAGGTGAGCACATTACACTGACACTCTGTGTCCTAACAACACGCTATGAGATTTGCAGTGATAAGCAATTTGGCTGTTTGCACCAGACATTTAAATACAGGCATGCAGAAGCACACAATAGTGCACTCAATGCACTCCTACAAAATGGTAAGGTTTATAATCTAATTAATACATATTAAACCTCTTTAAAGGTGCTGTATGTAAGTTTTTAACTCTTCTAAAGCATAAATTACCATAATATTTGTGCAGATATTTAAGAAACATCCTAAGTGAACATACTTGTTTAACTGAAAAACAATGCTGAAGTCAGATATTCTGCTTTGAATTTTTTTACCTGTGCCGGAATGCTGTCTTTGTTTAGGTAAATTTAACCTGCACAATGCCAGTTTAGCCAATTACTATTCAGCACCCCGGGTTGCCTTGTTGGAAAACAGTGCATTTTATTCATTCATTTAGAAAGACTCTGAAAGCATGCATCCGTGACCGAAAATGTGTCCTCCAGACAGTATCAGACATCGAAATGTGACAGATTCAGTTCCACATGAGGTTATTAATTAGCAAATCATATAAATGATAGGAACGTAAACATTAGGTGAGCAGGCTACATTGTAACCGCGTGTCCTAACAACACGCTTCATGACGAGATGCGCAGTGATGAGCAATTTGGCTGTTTGCACCAGACGAAACACGACAGAAATGTAAATACAACCATTCAGAAGCACAGAATATGCACTCACTCACGAAAAGGTAAGTTTTATAATCTATGTAATACATGTTAACCCTGAATCACTCATATGTGTTTAGTTCTAAAGTTCAATTTCAAACAGTTTATTGTATTTTTAAGATCTGAGGTGAACTATCTGCTGCTGCTTTCAGTATATGGCAATACATGTCATGTAAAATGGCATTCAAACTCACATTGTTAGCATTTAGCACTGAATAAAGCACATAAGGTTTACCTGAGGTGATCACTGTCATAGTTTTCTGTTGTTCAGCTGTGAGAAATAGAAGCCATTTCTATTATATCAATTCGAGGTGTTAGTTAGAACCAAAACTCCTTTTAATATAGAAAATATTCCCTCGATCACGTGTCGTTGCTTTTATTTACAACACGGTTTAAATCACTCGCTCCTGTACTCTATCTGGCAACCCGCACTTCCAGGAGTGCAATACCTAGTTCAACCACTGGGTGTCAAACTTACATACTGCACCTTTAACAATTTTAAATGTAGATGCTGAATCACTGATATATGTTGGATTGCACTGAGTCACAATTCTAAAGCTAATTTTCATACAGTTTATTTTATTTTCAAGATCTGAGGTGAACTATCTGCTGCTGCTTTCAGTATATGGCAATAAATGCCATGTGAAATGACATTCAAACTCACATTATTAGCATTTAATACTGAATAAAGCACATGAAGGCATCACGTGGCGCAGTAGGTAGCACAATCGACTCACAGCAAGAAGGTCGCTAGTTTGAGCCTCGACTGGGTCAGTTGGCATTTCTGTGTGGAGTTAGCAAGTTATGTGTGGGTTTCCTCCAGGTGCTTCGGTTTCCTCCACAAGCTAAATTGTCCATATGTGTGTGAATGAGTGTTTATGGATGTTTTCCAGTGATGGGTTGCAGCTGGAAGGGCATCCGCTGTGTAAAACATATGCAGGATAAGTTGGCAGTTCATTCCACTGTGGTGACCCCAGATTAATAAAGGGACTTTGGCTAAAAAAAATTTATGAATAAAATGAATGAATAAATAAAGCACATGAGGTGTACCTGGGGTGATCATTGTCAGTTTTCTGTTGTTCAGCTGCAAGAAACAGAAGTGTCTAAAATACAAATTTCAGGTGCTGGTTAGAAAAAAAAACAACTTTTTAATTTGGAATCCAACCTTTTTAATATAGAAAATATTCTGTCTATCACGTGTCGTTGATTTTATTTAGAACATGGCTTAAATCAGCCTTTAGACTCGATAGTCAGGCTCGCTCCTGTTGGTGTCTGCCAAACTGCGCTTGCGTGGAGTCGTCAGGTGGGGCCGAGAGAAAATGTGTTTTGAACCAGGGGTGCAATACCTAGTTCAAGCACTGGGTGTCAAACTAACACTGCATCTACTATGTCCAATATACATGCTGTATTATTCGATTGTTATTCCCTTTCTGAGTTTTTTTTTTTTTTTTGACATTCAAAAATATGTTGCATGTACCGTTAAATATGCTAATATGTACAATTATCAACCTGTGAAATTGTTATTATTTTTCAATTATTTCTGAAATGATGTATATAAATAATACACTTATGTTTTAGTGTTTTATTTTTTGACTGGCTACAGAAGAACAAAGCACTGTTGCTGATAACTTGTCTGATTAACCCATTAAGGCTTTAAATTGAACTTTAAGATGAATACTAGCAACATAACTAGGAAAATATTAGGCACCATCATCATGAAAGACAATAGAAATGTTATTAAAACTATAATATTTAAAAATGTGATTAAACAAATCTCTCTCTAAAACATCACTTAAAATATTTGAAAAAAATTTCAACTTTTAAAGGAAGGTTGATAACTCTGTCTTCATTCTAGCGTTGCATTCGTATACATGCTTTCCTTTAAGAGCTGATGAAAGTGCTGCTTTGCTGTTTTCACTCAAAAGGTGTCAAAACCACAACTCCTATCTTCTGTAAATGTATCTGACTTCACCCCTTGTTTTTTACATTGACATGACCTTGCCTTCACCCTGATCTAACAACTTAGGCGGAACAAACATCATGTAAAATCAAATTTCTTGACATAATATAGCACAAGTTTGTTTGACATTTACTGACCAGCACAAACATCTGCTGCTGACGTATGGTTAAAGTCAGAATTATTAGCCCCCCTTTAATTTTTTTTCTTTTTTAAATATCTCCCAAATAATGTTAAACAGAGCAAGGAATCTTTCACAGTATGTCTGATAATATTTTTTCTTCTGGAGAAAGTCTTACATGTTTTATTTTGGCTAGAATAAAAGCAGTTTTAAATTTTTTATGAACCATTTTAAGGTCAATATTATTAGCCCCTTTAAGCTATATATTTTTCTGACTGTCTACAAAACAAACCATCGTTATACAATAACTTGCCAATAAATTACCCTAACCTGCCTAGTTAACCTAATTAACCTAGTTAAGCCTCTAAATGTCACTTTAAGCTGTATAGAAGTGTCTTGAAAAATATCTAGTCAAATATTATTTACTGTCATCATGGCAAACATAAAATAAATCAGTTATTAGAAATGAGTTATTAAAACTATAATGTTTAGAAATGTGTTTAAAAAAACTGTAACGGAAATTGGGGGAGCTAATAATTCTGACTTCAACTGTATATGAAGATGATGCCTATAAGACATATGATCTTCTTTAAAAACTCTTTAGCTTTTCTGCACTTGCTGTAAAGGCCTTGCTCTTTTATTTTCTATGAGCTTAATATATACTCAGAAATAACATTCTCAGATTTTAGATCTTAGGATACGTTTATTTATTATTTTTGGGTATGATTTCTTCCCAGAAAAGTTTTTTGGATATTAATTTGAAGCGCTGCAGCACGTCTTTTATTACAATTATTGATTTTTTACATATTTTCAATCTCATCCCATCATATATTTGTGATTCAGAAATATAACATTACAATTTAATGGAGATTTAGAAATAGATTATCAGTGATATATGTAGGACTCTTCGTGAAATCCTTCTGCAGGATTCTTGGATGTTATTGCTGGTTACCATGGCATTGCTATGTGGTTGCTAAGGCAGTCTATATAGTTTCTCCAGTGTGTTTTTCTGAGTTCAATTATATATTATTTATGACATTCCTAGATATGATTCCTTCTGTTGTATTTCTCAGAGTGAAAATCATGACTGAACACCTAGAGAAACACCAAAAATAAAGGTTTTTCATTCACTCCATGACTCTGTTGTTTCCTTTTCACAAAAGAAATATAATTATTATGATGCTATTAACGGCGATGTGGTGGCGCAGCTGGTAGCCCTCACAGAAAGAAGGTCGCTGCATCGAGCCTCGGCTTGGTCAGTTGGTATTTCTGTGTGGAGTTTGCATGTTCTCCCCATGTTCGCGTGAGTTTCCTCTGGGTGCTCTGGTTTCCCCCACAAGTCCAAAGACATGTGCTGTAGGTGAATTGGGTAAGCTAAATTGTCCGTAGTGTATGTGTGTGAATGAGTGTGTATGGATGTTTCCCAGTGATGAGTTGCAGTTAGAAGGGCATATGCTGGATGAAAATATATGCTGGATAAGTTGGCGGTTCATTCCGCTGTGGCGACCTTAGATTAATAAAGGGATTAAGCTGAAAAGAAAATGAATGAATGAATGAATGAATTAATGATATTATTAACAGAAAAGGGTTATGTATATGATTAAAATGCTCTTCACACTTAGAAACGAATGGGTCTTTAAAGAACTGGTTCGCTGAAATGGAACTCAAAATGGAATTTTTCTATAGACAGCAAAAAAAAAAATTACGATATAATGTTTCACATTATTCGGTATAGAGAAATAACTACGTACTGACGTCATTTATCTCATATGTGTTATATCGTGGTAGTTTACTATAGTGAGGAAGGCGAGCGAGAGTAATTAAAACAGTCCAACTACTTAAAAATGCACAAACTCTGCACAATTCACTGCTTGTGTGTTTGCTGGACAGTCTTTCACTGACACTGAACAGCAGAAGCCCCTGTTTAACTGCGATTGAGAAAATGAAAGTAAACATTTCTCTCTCTCTCTCACTGTGTACCACTGACCTGTTAGCGTGACTTTTTCCTCTCCTCTCGGCTGTTACAGCGATACTTCTGAATACAGACACGAGCGTGTTTGCAGAGCGAGTTTTCTCCATCACGTCTATCATAAATCAGCTGTGATCGCCGATGCCGTTTGTCAGTGTTTATCATTGGTGAACAGCGCCAGAGCATTAGAGCCAAGTATAGCCCTTTCTGTTGAGCACGTGGGTGTAAGAACTCGATTGACAAGTCTCAGAAAGCAAGCGGGATATTAACATTTGTTTATTTGCTATGAATGCTCATGTTGTTCTATGCCTGTACTTGAGTTTTTAAAGGTCCAGTTCATATATCTAACTGCTTGTATTAAATGACAAAATTGTATTACAAATAATATATAAATATATTTAACATTTTTCTTGTGCTGTAAAATATAAAATTGTGTATGGAAAGCATCGTCAATGCACCGTGATTCTGATCGATGGCATGATTATCGTAACCAAACCGAGACCAGAGTAGGTTCACATCTCTAGTAGCCAGCCTGGTGAAAAGGGTGGTTCTTTTTTTCTCAATAAAGTGGACCTTTTTGCCATCATATGGCTCATTTTCTATTTAATTATGACATTTAATACTGCATTTTAGTGACATTTTAAGCACTATTCAGAATTAACTTGTTGGAGGTAATCATAACCACATCTTTTGACTATTTTAGCCAAAATAGTATTCAAATCTATTTTAATATGGGCCACTTTTGGTGCTTTACACCTTTTTATTGTTTTTTTTTTTTTTTGTTACAAGGATAAGGTCCAAGATTTAGAATAAAAGTTACTTGTAAAATGTCTTCTCAACAAAACAGTAGCGAAAGATGACTTTACTTACACAGCTGGACTCATGAAAAATATTTGTTAGTATTGGCCAAACCGAAACAACAGCTAACGGAGGATTCTTGGTCTTGGTCTTAAAGCTTTTTCGATGGGTTATCTTCACTATTATGGCATAGCAGTCAAAATAGGACAAATGAGCTCATGTATAGGACAAATTCTGAACCTTTGTCAGTAGTGGGTCTTCCGAACCACCTGAACTCCCCACTGGTTATGGGCCTGTAGTGCATTTCCCAAACAATGACATAACTCTTGGCTAAGCTATCATAGTACAATCATCGTTTGGGAAAAGAACGATGTAGTGACGAGTGTTTCCCAAAACCCCTAGTTTCTCTGTCGCAGATCCATCGTTTGAACCCTGTTAGTTAAAACATAAAACGTCCATAATGACGCTCTAAACGGGGTGAAAACATCTTCTTTAGAGAAGAACCACATCATTTCTTTGTGCAAATCATATTGTTTTACACGCACATGCATTTAAAAAAAAATTCTATATTAGTTCTGGTAAAAACATGCACTCTCTTTCCATATTAACTGAAATATATAAATGGCACATATAGGACCAATGTTTCCTTTACAAATATTATTGAGAACATTCCACATTCTATTCTAAAACATAAAATCACTTACAAAAGCTAACATGTATTTTAATATCATATATAAATCATATAAATAAATAAATAATGAGGCTATATTAGAAAATATAATGTAATATTTATTATTTATTAGGAAAAAAAAAATCCTACTTTGATATTAATAATATTATTAATGATGATGATGATGATGATGATGATGATTATTTTTATTATTATTATTATTATTATTATTATTATTATTATTATTAAGTAGGATATTGTTTTTTTTTTTTTTTGGAAAAGTCTACTTTTACAATTTGACACATGCAAACCACTGCAGAAATGTTTTAACCAACAGGCCCATGTCATACAGTACAGATACTTAATAAATAACCTGCTATAAATCAAAACCAATAACGTATGCTATATTTTTTTGTTTTCACAAGGTTTGGAACTGTAACATAGTCTAAATTCCGCTTTTAAATAATAGGTCACCTATAGCTTTCGTCATGAGCCACGGCTGTGTTCAAAATGACATCAATGTTTTCAAAGTGCACTGCGAAGGGAGCGCAATTGTAAACAAAAAGATCGCTAAAACTAAACTGTAAAAATACTTTGAAAACAAATTACATCTAAGAGTGATGACTTTAATGCTTTTTCTATTTGAATCATTCCAAGTTTAAATGTTAGAATGTTCTAAATGAATAGGGTACAGGAGGATAACTTGGAATAAAACACAGCCAGGAACTGTTTCTAACTACAGCTTCAGAGGTGTAGTTGTAAGCATACAAGTTTGCGATGCAGTTTGCGAATGTTCGTTGGAACGACGGATTTGGGAAACACCAAAATCAACAAACTATGTTTGTAATGACGGAACTTGCGACCTTAGTTAGCTAATGTTGGTTTTCGGAAATGCACCCCTGAATAGGTGGCAACTAGCAATAAAAAATATGCCACTGAATAATTCTTCAAAAATGATCCATCTAGCCACATGAAACATGAAGTTTTCTGAGTGAATAACTAAATCTTTTATTGAAAATGAGACTAAAAATAAATATGGGTTGAGCAAATTATAATGTTAGATTTATACATTTAGCGTCATCAGCAACAGTAGTAGTAACAGTGAATGTTTCACAGTACTAAATATTTTAGTTTATTTTTATTCAGTTGATTATTTCTTAATTTTATTTGTAATAAAATTACAGGTTCTACATACTGTTTGTTAAAACCAAAAGTGTCTTGCAGTACTATTTTTGTAATAAATAAAAAGCAAATGACATTTGTCTTCTCCCCTGGCTGATCTGAAAAATTATAATAATGTAATCCGAACCGTGAGATTTGTGATCCGTTACACTACTAAAAATTATCAAAAAAAACTGGGACTTATCATAGCATTTATATACACAAGTTGCTTTGATCAAATTTCTGCTAAATTTATAAACGTAAATGCAATTCTGAAGCATTACTATAAGCTTACCGCTGAGAATCGGGCTAAGGTAAGGACATAGTTTTGGACACAAGCTGTTTATATCCTTGTTCAAAAGTGATTTCAGGTCATTTTGAACAAGAACAGCAAAAAAAAAAAAAAACTGTTAATGTACTGCAGCTATAAATAATAGACAACATCAATAGTCATGACTCATGACCTAAGAAAGCACGGCTAATAACTTGATTTGAAAAGATCACAGTCCCTGTTTATACCATTTCAGAGAATGACATAATTGCGCAAATAAAGGCGAAGATGATCAATCACTTATGACTCACAAGGGCATGACATCATCACTCTGAGTCTCCGCTATGAAATCTGGCCTTTTACTGCTGCATGTGCTCCAGTTGTAAAGATAACCACAGCTAATCATTACAATCTCCTGCTTAGTTTGGACCATAACACAGAGCTCCAAATGCTTAAAATATACAGCTGCCCTAATACACACACATACACGCACACACACGCACACACACACGCACACACACACGCACACACACACGCACACACACAGTACAGTGCCAACAACTTTCACCAGTGACTGGCCAGTAAATATTTATGAAAAATAAAAATAAAATCAGTCAGTGACTCACACGGCCAAAAGCAGCCAAAGACCAATCAGAGGCCAGGCTGCAGAGCAATCAGTCAGACTCCAGCATGACATCATGAGTCATGACATCAGCGCCTGAAACTAAACACCGCTTCGCTCTTTCTCTCAAACAAGTTCAAGGACACAGAGAGGAAACACAGTGTTCTGATTGTTCCCGCATCAGTATGGGCTATTTCATGGCCTGATACTCACTGTCTTGAAGCATTACATCACAAACAGTAAAAATGTGACGGAATAGTGACACATGTTTTCACATGGATTCATATACTGAGCCTGACCTTTGCTATGGGGAAAGTTTGCACATGGTTGTAAATTTTCTTTTTTTTTTGTAATACAGCATAATAAAGCACATTAAATTAGATTGTTTATGATTAATTAGGACAGAATTATTACATTGCTTCTAACCAACCAATCAATCAATATCATTCTTAAGTGATTCATTGAAAATGTATTATAAACACATCACCATTTAGAAAATTACATTATATATTGTAGGGCTGTATGATATTGGAAAAATCTGATATGGCAAGAAATTAATTTTGTGCGATAAATATCATGATACAGAATAGCGTTTTAGAAGATAGTTTGAATATTGGCACTATTTGATGGTTTTCTATGGGGTTCAACAGTATTCAGGTACAGAAATTGAATAATCACAATGCAATTACTTTGCTTTGACTCGTTTCTAGACCAAATATATAAAAATTCTCAGATCAAGCTTATTTTTTTCTTAAAAAAATAAATAAATAAATAAATATATATATAGCCTAGAAACAAGACAAAAAGATCGTAAGATTCTGTAGCACCTGGTCAACTGTAATTCAGACTCAACATTGCATATCTTGCGATGTGACTACTGCAAATGCACACATTGCGATATCCATGCTGAAATGATATATTGTGCAGCCCTACTTTACTGTATAACTGCAGGTTAACTATGTATACATACACACTATGTATATATACACACTGTCTGTCCTATATGCAACTGGACTGTAATGTAATAACGTGAACCTTGCTTAAGGTAAAGTTGCTTTGGAACGATAATTATTGTGAAAAGCACTTTACAAATAAACTTTAATGATATTTACTTGGGAAACCAAATTACACAATGCTTGACTTCAAATAATAATAATCAACCGTTTATAGAACTTTAATAAATTCGTATTTAAACAGTTTCATTAAAATAACACAAAGAATTTGTGCACAGTTGGGAAGAAAAAGCAATTTTTCCTTTGTTAATTAAACGTTTTTTACCTATTTATTTATACTTTTTTGGTGAAATTTGCTAGCAATTTCTATTTACAATTAATATTACATTTATATTTTGCAGAACAAAAATACAATTTTGTTTATAATGCATTACATCATTTAATCACCTTTGACATTTAGTATTACTGCATTTACGCTGGGCGATATGGCAAAAATGTGATCTCAATAATTATTTTCCATAATGAACAATAATGATATTTATTTTGATAAAAGTTGTTAATGCCTCTAGATTTAAAAGAGTATCCCAAATAATGACTGATGCCACAAAAATTAGAGGGTCCATTAAATGGCATAACATTTTCAGCCGATAAATTTTCAGTGGGCAAAAATTTGGTGCATTTCTAATATCAACACTGTTTGGGATGCACTGATCCCGATACTTGGATCAGATATTGATTCGATACCGCATATTTTTGCTGGATCTGGTATCAGCCAACTGGTGCCAATCCAAATCTGATCTTCCACGTGCGCTATATTCTGTGTAATTTATAATCTAACAAAAGCCATGAAAGTTAACTATAGCCCCCTTTATCACCAGAGCTATAAAAACGGTATTATGTAAAAAAAAAAAAGAAAAAAGAAAAAAAGGCACTGTCGATACAAAATACGAATTTTGGTATTGGGATCAGATCGATTCCAAAAAAAATGATATCGGTGCATCCCTAAACACACTTTTAGATTCCCATTGTTGCACATTTCTGCTGTGTGATTGATTGGTTCTTAAATCAATATAGAATAAAAATAAGTCCAGAGCTTATCATTGTTGTAGACATAAATTTTATCACAATTTGATATAATATTGTTTATCGGCCCCCTGTTTATATCACATTTGTCTATGTTTGCATAGTTTCAACCGAGGTATGTGAATGGTGACACAAAAGGTAAAAGGTGAAAATGTATATTTTGACTGGAGTGCCCAACATCTGTGTTTTCTCTTACTGTAAGATCACTCATTTCGGTAACACTTTTCAATAAGGTTAATACATTTACTAACATAAACAAACAATGAATAATACATATTACATTTATTTGTTCATGATAGCTAATGAAAATACAGTCCATTTTTAGTTGATGTTATCTCGCGGTGCATTAACTAATGTTAATAAGCATGAATTTGGATGTAATTAAGCATTAGTAAATGTTGAACTATATGATTAATAAATAAATTATGAACAAGTATTATAGTAATTAGTATATCACTTATAGTAATTAGTATATCACTAATGAAACCTTATTGCAAAGAATGACCCTCATTTATTTTAGTTCAGCTATTTTTGTGTGTATGGAACATAAATCAATGGTAACTAAATGTGTTTCTTAATCAACATTCTTTAAAACACCTCAGTGTTTGTCCAAAGTAAGTTGCTTTGAAATGACACAAGAGTAAATGAGAATTATGACAGAATGATAATTTTCTGCAGAATTAACATAAAATTCAGTTTATAATGCCATATGCCCCCAGGAAAAAAAAAGGAAATACACATATTTTAAATGAAGCACCACAAAACATCCTTCGCACCAAACATGGAAAAGCATCTGGATGAAAATACCACTGTGATACAGTCGCCCAGGAATCCAAACGTGCATCTTAAAAGTGCACACGGCATGTAAACAGACTCCAAACAGATTAATTCACTCAAACACAAACGCACAGCGCGCACACTTACACACACACACACACACACACACACACACACACACACACACACACA
>CAIGQZ010006767.1:1598089-1632764 GCA_903798205.1 Danio tinwini
CTCTCTCTCTCTCTCTCTCTCTCTCTCTCTCTCTCTCTCTCTCTCTCCACTGGTCCTTCTTCTCGCCTTAAAAAGAAGTCTCTCCAATCCAACCACTGAGAAGAAACATGTGTTAATTATGACTTCTGACTGATCCACTTACCAGCCGCAGGTCTCTCAACCCGTTCTCCGCCATTGCTGGGCATTTGACTACGTCTTCCCCGCTACCAGTGTTGCCAATTTAGCAACTTTTCATACTACGCTAGCAAGTGACTCAAAAGAGCAGTGGCAACAGGCTTCACTCAGTAGAGTAAATTGCTAGCTCAGATTGTTTTTCATAGCTGTTAATTTACTGATATTTGTTGACATGTATAATTGTTGGTAATTTAGGTAGCAATACATTCCAATAGTGCTATAATTGTTGTCACATTCACAAATGTGTTAATTTCACAAGTTAAAAAGAGTAAGTACACAAGCTGTGATTGTTTAAAAAACTGTACATGATCAGTGTTATATTTAAAAATAAAACATTCTTATCCTAAAGTGTTTGTATTTTACAAATAGTCAACTCTATTTTTCATACAAATCTAAATTGACATATTTCAAATAATGTTTTTGCTGAGATGGGCAGTCAACTTAAGAAAACTAATTATTTTGTATACTACATAAAGATGTAGTTTTGAGTTGTGAATGGATGTAATGTTTTATTATAATATAATACATGGTGCCTCAGAGAGTAGAGACATGATGAGCTTAAGCTTGTCAGATATATGTGATAATGCCACTGATATGCAAATTAGTGAGTGACGTCATCTGGCAACATTTAGCTAGGCTTTTTTCGGGCTTTACATATTTTCGGGCAGGCTTTAGCTACTTTTTATTGGAAATAGTTTGCAACACTGCCCGCCACACACTTCAGCAGATTTGAAGTCTTCTTCTGATGAATGTATCATAGTTGAATAAGCAACAATCTTAACCAGTCCATATGGAAACAAGTCTGATTGGATAAAAAAGCTGTGATGTTTACATTGATGAGAGGTTTTCTTGAGGCAGTTAAATAAAACATAAAAGACATATATTTTCTAGTATGCCAACTGGATATTGACTGCTCGTCATATGATTTGTCATACGGTTTTCTTGAAGAACCAATTTTGATAGCTTGCCTCTCAAAATTACCTGATCATGTGGGCAAAAAACTGACAGAGGGGTTTGGCATTTACTACTCTTGTGTTCAATTCTCCAGATCTGCTTGCTGGACTTACAGAGGGGTAACTCAATCCATATGTGTTGCATTGGCATGGCTGTCAGGAAAGTGCTCACCGTTGTACCTGGGTAAGTATTAATATAGTTACATTTCTGGGCGTTTTAGTAAAATGTCCTCTGAGACGTTCATTAATCAGTGATTTACCCCCTGCACACTTATCAATTATTGTAAGGATAACATTGTGATGATTAGCATTTATTAATTTGACTAATGCTGGATTATTAAATGTATGTGAGATTTACGGGATAAATGATTCAACCTGTGATGTTAACAAAGATGCATATTTTTTTTTCTAATGGCAGAGAATTTTTTTAAAAAATCTGTCATTTTAGTCAAAGATCCGACAGAGTCATTGAAAATCAGTAAAGTGCTTTATTGACAAATGTCAGCGTTACTTGTCATTTATTCTGTAAATAATTAAGGAATGCACTGTTAAAACTTTTTACATCCATGGTTTCAAGCTGATTTGAGCTGAATAATGACACTACTGTCTTTACAGAGCTTTTTATTTTCCTGTTTATAACTGTGAAGCTGCATTGTAACAACTTGTATTGTATTAGGCGCAACATTAGTCAGGTATAACCAAAGCTTTACAGAGCCGGTGTGGTATTGGTCTTAAAAAATCATTCACCATCTCTGGTTTTCATTCAAATTGCTCCATAACACATAAATTGGTGATATACAGTGTTATATTGAAACACGGAGTGATGCGCTGAACTGTGAGCTTGATTTAAAGACCCCATGAAGTTATTTCATGAACTGTAGGACATTCGGTATTGAAGGTGTTGTTGACAAGCCAAGAGCCTTAAAGGTACAGTGCATCCAAAACAACAGGTCAATGATTAAATACTCCTCTCATGAGTAGGACATAAGTTTAGCAACGATTCTACATTTGTTTTAATTTGCGGATTTTAAAAGTTTTTATGTTCATACACAAATTTTTAAAAGATATGTCTCCTTCCTGATGGAAATGGGAAAACTGGGTTAAAACAGTGTAATATGTATGCTATACCTATATGTGGTCCTGTAAAAAAACAGAGAAAGCCGTAGGATACACTTAAATCACAGAAGAATGCAGTGAACATGCACATAAAGTCCTTTAATAAAACCCAACTCAGTATCAGAAATCATATCACTTACATCAGTGATACGTATCTGCCTGTTTTATCTCGCAAAATAAAACATTTTTTTAAGCATATCATTACACCCCTACTAAAAATGGCAAACAGCAAAAATGCCAGAAAAATGCCAGACAAAATCTTCCAAATATGTTGGACAATTGTGGGCCTCTAAAAGTCAAAAAGGTTAAAAACCACTAGCATTGAACCATCTCATGGCCTTATGTTTGGTTCCTCTTTTAAAGTTTGAAAAAGCCCAGATAATCAATGGATAATAAAGAAAATATCAAACAATGAGCATCTGCTGTACTGTGCTGACAAATTCTTTTTAATATATTTTGGATATTTCTTGTCAAGTGGAATAATTCATAACCTCATCCATGACCTTAAACGACCCCTTTAACAACATAGATTGATAAGCATGCAGTTGGAGCTCCTAATCCAAGTCCTATACGAGTAACCTCAACCCCAAACTAATCCCACAAGCTGGTTAGTTAATAGGAATGTTGCTCCAGGACAAGGTGTTGATCCTGCATGCTGTAATGCAAAGGTATTTTCGGGACACATTACAGTCTTTCAGATTCAGCAGTATTCACATAAAGGGTTCATACAACACAATTTCAACCTGATTTTAGCAGTTTATTTTTATGTTTTTGTTGGGACCCAATTTAAAAACCTTTAAAAATACCTGGAGTCTCCTTAAACCTCAATCCGTGACAATACTGATAACCAAACTATTTGACTTAAAATTGTAAAAAAAAAAAGATGTGTTTTAAAACTAAAAACCTTGTTTCAGCATGTTTTGCTGTTGAATATTCTGAAAGGTGCAATGATAAATGGGTCCTAATATGCACTTTTTCAAAGTTTAGCTGTTCTAGCGAAGGAAGCATCGCCTTCTATTAAAGGAGCCAATCACCAATCTCTGTAGACTGAACATTCTCCAGGGGAGGGGCTCAGTACAGATGAGTGTTTTTATGACAGTTTCTGCAGCTTCATTGTTTTGAACTCTCTTTGGTTGGAAAATGTGCTGCAATCTCAGTAAACTTGCCTAACAGTCATATATATTTAAACATAGACATTATTTCTCAGTCTGAGCCTAAAAGAGCCATTATTAGTTCACCAAGTCTTTAGACTCTATTTTAACGATCTAAGCGCAAAGTCTAAAGTGCATGGTGCAAAAGCATTAGGGGGTGTCTGAATCCACTTTTGTTATTTTAAGGACAAAAAAACATGGCTTGCGTCGCGGTCAGGGGCGTTGCTAGACATAAAGCTCTACTGGGGCACACCCCCCCTCAAAAAAATTAAATAAAATAAAAATAAAATTATATATATATATATAATTTTTTATTTTATTTTATTTATTTTTTATTAAAACTATTATTGTTATTATACAATTATTATTTTAAATTAAATTAATATGTAACTGGAAAATAATGTAGACACAACTGGAGTGATATGCTAAGATCATTTAAAAAATATTTTGCATGAATAATAATTTCATTTGAATTAAATTCTATAAGAAATATATAGGACATTTTCTAATACAAAAAAAGATGTTTAATCATCTGTTGTCTTAGACTTGACACATGGCAGAGAATCCACTTGTTAAGTGTGACATCACGCGAAGCGGCTTCCGGGTCCAATCGCTCTATCAAACTGAATGGGGAGACTCATCAAATGGTAATAATAAACGTTTACAAAGCGATGTAATACTTTCAAAAATCATGATCGCAATTCATTAAGTTTTACCTCTCTAACTGCATCCCTCCTTTGTGCTTCATACAAAAAAAATCTATCAGGCATGCTTAGTATGATCACCATCATATTGTTTAAACTTTAGTTTTGTCGACTTGCAAAATCTCACTGCGTGCCGTCACCTCCACATAAAAGACTGTTAATGTCAATGCATGAGCAGCGCGTGAGCAGTGAGTATTTTTTTCGGCGTGCATGTTAAAAACCAGGACTCGCACTGGGAGAAGAGCAGCGCGTCCGGGTCCAGCAGTCTGAGGCTTGCAGGTGTGGTTTTCTGAGCACATGCAGAGATGCGTCAGTTTGCTTTTTGATTAAATTACACTGCTTTCACCAGCGTTGGTTTGGTTGCAATAATAATAATGTCTTTATTCCGGGATTACCCCTCTTAATACATACACTTGCATATGAAGTAAATCATATCTCAAAGCATTTACTGGGGCACTGGCGATTTTTACTGGGGCACGTGCCCCAGTAAACTGGGTCTAGCGACGCCCCTGGTCGCAATGCATGGTCTAACAGGGTTGAGCTAATTCTCTTAATGAGTTATGGGTGTGTGTTTTGAGCATAACGAGTCTCATCTCACATTTTCTTTGAGAGTCAGTTGCGTCACGCCATGTCACATTTGTTATTTACATGGCGGATTTTGTAGGTGAAAAATCTGAACGCTAAATTTAGTTCTAATTTCCAGCAAACGAATAAAGGAACAATAATAGCGAAGTGTGTTCATTAAACACACGTCCTATTCCTATGTCCCATATGATGATCAAATAAATAGAAATGAATGGGATATAATCATTATTCTTAGATGTCTATTAGATTTTCACTGACAGCCCAAGTTTAGCCTTGTTTTACCCAAGCTGTCTATATTTTGATGTCTATTAGACGTCTATTACACCCAAAATTGTTTGCTGGTGAGTGAAAAATACTGTGATAATAGTAATAAATGCAGCTTTGTTTACGTTTTGTCTGTGCACGTTGGAAATTCAGTTTCCCTTTGCGGAACGAGATTACTGTCCATTTGGTGTGTTCATGCACAGCTTTTTGGTCCAGATGCGATCCAATGCGAGATGACAACACAGTTGGGTTATGTTGGTGTTTGTTGTTTGGGGTTGACTTGATGTATCGTGGCTAAATATGGTGAAGCCTTAGCATGTGTGAGGAAACTACCCAGATGTGTTTTGTTGAGTGCATTCTTCCTGCTCAAAAGAGAAGTGTCCTGGACAGCACATGTGCCCTACGTCACTTATTAGTTACAGAGCTGAGTCACTGGCGCAGACTCAAGCTCCAGGGGCAAAAATGTCCATTTTAAACACTCAGACCTTCAAACCAGATCACACTCGGAATGAGGCTTTATTCATCGCGGCACACAGACACACTCGACTCGTGCCAAAAATTCCCATCCGATTCACGAAATGCTTTATCACGAGGGCGCACGTGCTCAAATCCTCTTCACAATCTTGTATTATTAATCATAGGCATTAGATTGTTTTCCAGAAACACTTTCTAATGTGCATATAGCAGAATAATGGAGGCAAGGGGGGCTTTTGCCTTGCAGGAAGAGATGCACAAAAGCTCTTTTGTCTTTCAGAAGACCATAGGAAATGATGACCCACTTAATAGAACAATTTGAAACGCTCCTGCATCGTGCGTTAAAAAAGGCCTAGTAACACCGAGAGACAAACAATAAACAAAATCAATGAGGTAGGAAAAAGCAAACAGAGCTTTGCAAGTTTGTGTGCGCACAATGTTGGTCCTCGAGCAGAAGCTTCAGTAATGATGACTTCCATCTGCTGAGGTGGGCATTGCAGGAGCAGTAATAAACAAGCCAATCTGGTCACCGACATGTAATTGAAGAGCTTGGTGTCATCTGCTATTTGTTTGTTTCCCCCATTTTTATTTGCTAAACTCTCAGCTGGTGTTAACTGCGATCAAATTACTGTCAAATGTTGGAAGAAGTTCAACAATAAGCCTGGTTTACTTTTGCCTTTGCAAATGCACTCAGTGGTACTCATTCATACCTCATATTAAAGGGGCTCATATTAAAAATGTTGGTGTTCACTTAAAAATCTATCATCATTACCAACCTGATTTTACCAAATAGGATGTGTCTCTGGATAAACATCTATGTTGATCCTAGAACAACATTCCAATCAGAATTAAGGGTTAAGTTTACTGTTAATGTTAAGTTTAGGCTTATGGTTCGGCACTTTAGGTTTATGCACTTCTACATGATTGTTATCCAACTATTATTCCCCTCTGATTTTGGGAATAATTTACAGTTATGGTTGGATTTAGGGCTGGGAAATGGGTATGGATTGCATTTTCCAGCACAAATGATGTGTGGAAGGCCCGATATACTTGACATAAAATTGTTCAGCAACTGAAATTACATAATTTCAAACAAAATCCAGCCAAAATTAAAAGTCTTTTTGAATTCGAAACAGCTCACCAAAGCTAATTTTTGGGGCAGTTCGTTTAGGCTCCTAAACATCTTTGAGCTACCTTTGGTCTGTGGCCATTTCACAATCAGTTGGTGTGTTCTGGATCTTTGCCTTTTTTTGACCTGCGATTTATTCCCCTCAATTTGTTTCTCATTCCACAGGGGTCAGACAGGAGAACAAAACATCAACACTAGCCACATGAATACTCTGGAAAGTGGAGTAGCAGAACTGGTACAGATGTAACCACACCTGTAACATTTGCTCACGGAGAGATTTTAAGGACTCTGAGGAGGTCACACACCAGACAAGAAGCTCATATTATTGGGGTACGTCTTTTCTTTGAGTTTGTGCACAATGGCGATGCCATTCAGTGTCTGTTTATGGCAAATATAAAACAATGTAATTTTGTGTAGCATCACAATGGGACTTCTTGTGAAGACACTAACTGCATCTCTGTTTAATGTTTATTGCCTTTTCTTTTCTTGTATTTAATTTTGTGTTGTCACTCGTCACTTTATGTACACTGAAAGCTTCTGTTGCCAAAACAAATTCCTTGTGTGTGTGAAGCACACTTGGCAATAAAACTGATTCTGATTCTGATTCTGATTGTTTGGTAGATGTTTATTAAACTGTTCTTATCTCTCAGCTGCCATTGCTGTGTTTAGGGTTCAGCGTGACACACATACAACCCCATCTACTGCAGCATAGGGTGTCGATGTGTTCAAAAACAGTATACCATGACTCAGCTTTTTTTTTTTTTTTCCTCAAATAACTTTGTTTGAAGTATACCAAGGCCTTAACAGTTTTAGATATTCATTTTTTTCCTAAAGTTTAAAAGAACAGCTGTGTGCCTACCAATGCAAAACTACTGTATGCATGTCTGAGAGATGGAGTCCTTCATAGATGGATGCTGCTGTTAATGGAAAAATACTCAGAAGAACATATCAAACTGTACAATCTACCAACAGACAAATCAAAAGTGAATGCTTGTGTGGTGTGACATTACTGTCAAATCAATATAGTCAGCACACTTTGAATTGTTCTAAAAACCCAGTATCGAATTTAGCATTGCTTGTAAACAAAGTGACCAAGGTCAAGAAATTAATGCATCTGGAATTTTATAAAAAATACAGTTCATCCATTCTTTCCTAATGCTGGGATCAAAAGAAACGGAATGTAAAGTGTTTTTCTATAACTTGGCATTGCACAGTTTAATCAGTGGATGGTGGCAGTGATGTAGAAGTGGGCAGCGATCTCCTGTTGAGCCGGAGCATACGTAATACAGTGGCACATTATGAAACTTGTTGTTTCAGCAGATTGGCTTCAAAATAAGCTGCTTTTAGACTAAAGAAAAAGTTTTGAGTTTTGTAACCTACAGGATGGTTTTATAATATAACAACCTCTTTTATATCAAAAGATCCAGGGTATTTGTATTTCTCAGTTCATGACCACTTTAAAGGCACAGCTCACCCAAAAAAAAAACTCTGTCACCTTTACTCATACTCCTCTTGATCCAAATCAAACACAGAGGAATGTCTTGCATAGTATTTTTGTCCCTACTAATAGTTACCCATTTCCAGAGTTCTTTGGAATATCTTGTTTTGCGTTCAACAGAAGAAGGAAACTCATAAAGGTTTGGAACTCACACTCGAGTCTGACTATCCTTTTAGGATGCATTTGCATCAGTTTATTCACAACAAGACTGTCAGGCTTGGACAGAAAACAGAGAGGATTAACGTTCAAATGAGTCTTTTATTTAATGGAAAGAAGAACAAAGGCAGCTGCCGTTTGCAGACCACCCTTGGGTGAACACAGGCTGGATGAAGGCAACAGAAATTTCGCCTTGGCTCCCTCGGAGTGGAGCGAGTGCTGGAGCTGCTTTCAGCAGCGAGGTGACTGTGCAGATCACAGGTAAGCAAATAAAGTTAAACAGTAATTTAAGAAACTGGACTAGACTAAACGCAAAAGTATCTTAAGGATCTGTTTGAGAAAGAGAGTGTCCGTAAGGTTTAATGAACACAATAATCTGGCAATGAGTAACAAGACAGGGCAAGTATAAGTATAGAGGTGAATCAGATCAACCAGCGCTGATTGTGAGAGGTAACAGCTGAAGCATACAACAGATTGAGACAGTAGAGCCCTGATCAAACCTGACTTATGACAAAGACAACACTAGCTAAAGGCACAACTGATTTGAGCTTATTTCCAGAGTTTGTTGAAAATGCATTTGACTGTAATGATGCTCGTTTGATCGAATGTGTCCAAGCCACCACAAAAGACCACAAACTTTCTTGCTGCATTCGAGGTTGCATGTAAACTTACTTCACAACCATTAAAAAGTATGTTCTATATAGTATAAATGTGAGATTGGAATTCTGATGGACTACATCTGCAAAGTTGTCTTTCTCACATGACCTACCCATGTCAGATGGGTCACTTTACTCTCATTCCTGAATTTTCTCATCTGGCCTCATGGGATAGTAAAGTGTCCACTGCATGCGCACTTCAGAATCTTGCAAAAAGTAGTAGCCTAAGTCATCTCGTTAACACTTGTTGTTCCAATACGAATTCAAACATACTACTTAGCTCATGTACTGTTTTGCACATACTATATACTACGTGATTTCAGACTCACCAATTGCCTACTGACCAAACATGGGATCGATATGGGACGTATTGCAAAAGCACTTTAAAACGTTGATACTTCACGCAAAAATTGACTTATGCTGCTTGTTCAAATTACTTATTTAAAATGAGTTGAAACAACACAATTCTCAAGTTTTTTGTGACAATTTAATTGTTTTATGTTGAATCCACTTAAATTTGTAAAATCTTTTAACTTAATAGATTTGTGTTGGGACAACATGAAGGAATTGTTTGGAACCCAGATTTTTTTACATTGTTCATTACATTAATGGAAACCAAATGTGAAACCTGATGCGAGGTGTTTCTAATTCAGCGTCTATGGTGCTGAGAGTACATTTGATATTATTCTCTCTCACAATTTTTTCCTTTTTTACTCAAAGTCAATAACACCATTGTGATGTTTTTCTTTTATTATTTCAGCAAATAGGATGGTAAAAAAATGATTCGTTGTATTCTGCTATTCACTTTGCTCTAAGTTTACCAAACTATGACAACTTCCACTGCTGAAAACCCCGAAAATGTGAAAAAGGTCTATTTGCTCTTCTAAATAGAAACTATAAAAGGGCTTAACAAGTATTTTGCATGGCAAAGGTGCTTTATAGCCCATTAACCACTCCAAAGAACCTTTATGGTGCTTAAAAGTTTATTTACAAAGTAAAAATGCTGGGTACAGCCCGACACAAAAAAAGTTTTTTCCCTCAGGCAATCCATCTAATGAACACTTGATGATAGTAATTGTGGAACCAACATCACTGCTTGCTATACACTTTTTTAACAACACACTTTACACGCCAATTTGCTCATAACAGCTGCACATATAACGCTGTATATAGTAATGTAGCTGTACATACACTCGTCAATTTGTATATTTGCATTCATTACTTACTTCTATTTTTTAAAATATATTTATTATCTGTTTTTTAGTCCTGTTTCAGTAATTCTGTTGCACTGTAAAAGCTCTGTCCCCAAAACAAATTTCTTGTATATGTGAACATACCTGGCAATAAAGCTCTTTCTGAATCTGATTCACTGTAAAACCCAACAGTCAACGTTATCAAAGAAAATGAGTGTAGTTAACTCAAAATGTACTGAAAGTTGACTCTACTCATTTGCAAAGAGTTTTATTTAGTGTTGAAGAGAATGAGTTAATTAAATACCTAATTACTTCATGTTAAATGGAGTAAGCTCATGGTACTCATATAGATTAAGTTTTTTTTTTAATCAAATGTATTGTTGCAATCGGTTTCCTCAAATGGTTTGAGTTGCCTTAACTTATTGGGTTTTACAGTACTCAGTTGGTTTGAGTTCTCCTCATTTATTGGGTTTCACTTTGCTCAAATTGCTTCATTTGCTGAAATGGATTAATTCACAGCACTCATTAGGATTAGTGTTTGAACTTAAATGGTTTGTTGCAATCTGTTTCCTCAAATGGTTTGAGTTACTTTAACTTTTTTAGGTTTTACTGTGCATGAAAATGTGCCTTGCAAAACATTGAAAAAGCCAGCAGACTTGATCAGTTTGGAAACCAATAAAAAACAGCATCGAAAAAATATGGAAAAACACATTTGTGTTAATGACACCTAAGAGTTTTAATCTTATTTGCTTTAGACCCTTAGAGTTAAACTAGTTTGCACATATACAGTAAATCTGCTTTATATACTGCATTCATTGCCTAAGAAAGGCAATAACAGTATTCAATAATGACTATTAAATGTGCATGCTTACTCTATAAGTGATAAATTTACATAATGCACAGTAAAGACTTTTTAAGACACTGTTGTTGAGCTCTTAACAGATTTGTATGTGTTGAGTATCAGTTAAGACAGCGTTAGCACCTGTCAGCTTTAACTGTGGGGAAAACTGGATAATTTTGAGCTTTATTTCAGCTAATTTCATCTTCCAGCTTTAAATAAATTTTTGGGGCAGGTTCAAAGTCAGTGACGTAATGCAAATCTGCTAATGGAGTGATGACGCGTTGGTTTCCCATTATTACTCATAGCTGAATTTTCTTAACCTATGAGAAGACCCTACTTCTTATTATTCATGATAGCACGTGCTTTCCGAAGGCAAAGCAGACCTGCCAAGTGGTGAGACCGCATCCGCGAATGGCAAGCAGTATTTAGCTGCTCATGAAGGGTCGTAACGTTGTGTTTGTTTCCATGATTCACAGGGTTTGTTGCATGTTTTTCCCCTGCGATGCTGTCAGGGTCGATACAGCAAAGATGTTGGTTTGCAGCAAGCATTTTTGTCACGAGAGCTGTATGAGAACTGGAGAATGGCGGACTTTGTCTTTTATCAGTTGAGTTCGTTACCATTCAGACACATCGCCTATATCCGTGCTGCTGTGTTTGCTTATTTTTTATTTTAATTTAGTGATTACATGATTATAGTTAAAATTATATAACAAATTGTGGTTATGTGTATATGAAATTACAAATAACAAATGTAGAAGGGCATTAAATTACTGTTTATTTCTTTGCATTTTAACTTTGCAAACTATAAAATCATGCGTCTCCTCATGGTCTGTCTTTTTTGTGAGTAAACTCACAACAGTTGTTCTCTTCCCTCCCACCCCCCTCTGCTGGCCACGCCCACTCCTCCCTTTGCTCGCAGCACTCCATGGCCTTTTTGAAGTAGTTAAGTATGGCCTAGTTAAGTAGTTTTAAATAATTCTGAGATAAACTTGAACCGAAATAGGGTGGCTCCATGAACTTTTAAACAGACAAGAAAAAAAAATGTACTGTTTTCTGAACAGAACAGTACAGTTCTTCACATTGAGCCCATTAGGGCTTGTTTAATTTACAGGAGATTGGAGCCATACTGATAAAAACACTGCTTGTAAACGTCACATAATTATAACGTATCTCTTAAACTCTTCATTAAATGTTATGCACTTACTGTATAAATAAAAGATGCTTCCCTCCGCTTGCTCCTCGTCCCCCAGTGTGGGCATGACATCATCCTCTGGCAGACGCATCACTGCTATTTACGCTGCTAATTAAATACCGTTTAGCTTTATATGAGATCCTTCATCAGAACAGTTTCAACGAGAGCCGTAATTAAATGCAGTTTATTGCAGCTGTTCATTCTCTTAACTGAAGTCATTTCATATCCAAGTCTGCATCTTCAAGATTTATTATTATTTATACTGTAGTGTATGTTTGTGCATACAAAAAATGGTATGAAATATTAATTGAAAAATAATGCATTGTGCCCCTGCTAAGTTAAACATATTTATAAGAAAGCATTATATCTGACTCTAAAAATTGGAACTGTATAGAGAGCCATGTGTAGTTGTTTATTATACATATTTCCTTCTGAGGAAGAGCAATGCAGAATATTTCAGCAGTTTTTGTTCATATAATGAAATTTAAATGGGACCCAAAACACTGGATTTCATCCAATTCACTATAAAATTTTAATGAGATATTGATTTATTTTAGCTTGAACGACTTTTAAAACCCTGCTTTAACTGCTGCCTATATCCATTATTTTATTTAACTGATAAATAAAACTAAATTAAACTATATCAATTAAACTGACTGCAAATAGGTAAAATTACAGTGTGCCTGAGAGAGCGTAACGTAATTTAAAACACATACAATTTCAAAAAACGTCAGCAAATTAAGAAAAGATCTTCATCTGTATGACAGCACACATGCTGCAAATCACACTTTTTTTTAAAAAACGCGCTGCATTTTTCCACAACGCAAGCAAATTTACGAAAACGCGCTGCATTTTTTCACAACCCTTTCAAATAGCTTATAACACAATGGAAATGTTTCAAGATGACCCTAAAATGCGACAGACCTGGCTATTTAGGTTATGGTTATTTAGGCAAATAAAATACAGAAAGGGAATCGGGATATTAAAATAAACAAACAAAAAACTCCCCTTTCAAAACTTCACTGAGCAATAGTCTTGGCACAGCGGCGTCCGTCATGTTTTTGGGTCCCCTTGAAACGTTTCCATTGTGTTCCGAAGATTTGAGTGTTGTGAGAAAATGCAGCGCGTAATTTGCTGGTGTTCTTTGTAATTGTATGTGTTTTCTTTATTTACAGCATTGTAAAGGGTCACAAAACACCAAAACACATTTTTTGAGCTGTTGACAGTCATATATGTGTCCCACGCTGCTATAAACACTATGAGGACACATATATTGCACTGAAAACTGAAAATTGGTTGTTTTTGCGTTATTTTGAGCAAATTGGTTCTTCCGGTTTGAAATAAATTTTTGAAGCTGCGTCACGGCGATTAGATACTTGAGTGTAGTCCAGTGTGGAGAGTGGATGTCTGTACCTGCGAGTACATCGTGACATCTCTGTGTGCAGCATTAATTCATGAGAAAGACTTTGTTCAAACCAATCACCCTGCTGAGACAGGCCCTTTAAGCTCTCTCGGCTACCATATAAAAAACATGTATTACCTGTTACCACTTTTTAAGCAAAGCCCAAGCTCAACCCCAGGCTCTTCCACCAATCAGCGATCACCAGTAGTGCAAAGAAACTATAGGTGGGCATAGATACATTTAAAAAAATCTAGATTATTCTCACTGTAATCTTGAAATTAATCTAGATTAATCATTTTAAGATTAAGATTAATCATTTGAATTCTTACGAAGGCATTCAGAATATGTGTGCTACCCAAATAATGACTAAAAGTAAGTCTTTGAGAATGGGTTTCTCAAGTTAGATTCAGGCGGAAACACCAAAATAGCACTTGACTTTAAGAGGTTAAAGTGATATATTGTCTGGGTTAGTGTTGTATAAAACCGTACAAAAATCTTGTAATTAACCGCCAGTACATACAGACTTGTTTCTCTGTATATTATTTCTTACATTATATTGTTTCAAACTACTAAAATGTTAATAAAAGTCACTTTGTTAAATTGTACAGTTAAATTTTCAACATCAAAAGTCCATAGAGCAAAGATTAAGGTTCCATAAAGCAATTCACAACCATAAAAAAAGGAAAACACTTGTGGATCACAAAATACGGAAACTGTTAATTAACATATTTTTATAGTGAAGGTTTTCTCAGGAATTGTACTTAATTAACATGCCCGTAGCCAGGGGGGGTTCGAACGAACCACCCCCCATGGCCAAAAGGTCCATAATTTGAC
Source organism: Danio tinwini (assembly GCA_903798205.1). Lineage (NCBI taxonomy): Eukaryota > Metazoa > Chordata > Actinopteri > Cypriniformes > Danionidae > Danio > Danio tinwini. Next base: position 1,612,412 of record CAIGQZ010006767.1, read on the forward strand.
CTTTTAGTTATTTTATGTAATTTAATATTATATAATATATGTATAATATAATTAATATAATATATTTATATTTAATATATATTGTAATAAAGTGTCATTTTAAATAACTAAGGCCAGTAATTGGAATCCCATGGAGCCTCAAAGCCACAATAATGTGACACGAATCACGTGACATAACCCACTAAGTGCTAACATTTGAATCTTTGATGCGACATCCATACTGAGTAACGCTATGGGTCAAAAAGAGTAAGAGAGGGAGAGAAGGCAGGCAGCGGCGTCATTATCGCAGAATATTGAACATATGTTTAAAAAGACTGCCAAACAGGGTAAGGCTAAAGTTACATCCTAACATGAAAATCTGTCCCCATCCATGAGGTTCTATGCTATCTGGCCGCATTAGCCGGGACATCCCGTATATTTATTGACTTGTCCAGTACATGACCCTTCTTTCTCCCTATTTTTGCCATTATTTTTTTTAAATAACTGTCAGACAAAGGCTTTAATGGCAAGCGGAGTCCTCAGCCGTCAGATGTCAGATGTCACTTTACAGCAAAAGGTGCTAATGCCGTCACGTCTGTGTTTTTGAGGCTGTTTGGTCACTTCATTCGTTGTATTCTGATCAGAAGTATGAATGCAAGGCAGGCGCCGTTGGTCACGGTGATCACTTGACGCAGAAGTTTAAACCAGCCTTTAGCGTGGGTTTCCTCCAGGTGCTCTGGTTACCCCCATAATTCAAAGACGTGCTATAAGTGAATTGAATAAACTAAATTGGCCTTGGTGTATGAGATATGTATGGGTGTTTCCCAGTATTAGGTTGTGGCTGGAAGGGCATTTGCTGGGTAAAACATGTGCCAGAATAGTTGATGCTTCATTCCGCTGTGGTGATCTCTGAAATAGAGACTAAGCTGAAGGAAGATGAATAAATGAATGACATTCACCCAGTGACCCTTTGTTTGTTTAGTCCCTTTTTGTGTTTTCACATAGCAAGTGCCAAAACCTTTACCCTATGTATTATATCATTCTGAACCTATTTACTTCCAGTTGAAAATTACCATACAGCGCTAGTGGACTAAAAATATCCAACCAACAGTCCTGTGATTAAATTTACCAGAAGAAAAGTGATCAATACTAGCACAGAAATAACTCACATCATCTAAGTCACTGTATAAGCAATACATGCTCAGACATTAATAACGTAACTTCATCACCTGCTGACTGCATGTCCTGCACAAGGGAGTCTAATGGGGGCTCATATGTTATGTCTAATGTAACTAGTGTTACAACCTGTCACATCACTCATGAAACTAAACCCTGAAGACAGATTGAGTCGGCTCGTCTGATCGCTGGTGGCCCAGAGTGGAAATGACTTTGTAGAGACACAGCTGTACACGGTGGAGTCGTATTAAATGAATATCTGTGGCCGTAATGAAGCAGAAAATGACAGTGGAGATGACAGCATGTTGTGGTTAGCAGGCCTTCACCCTATACTTAAAGAGCCAAGTACGCTTTAGCGGACAGCTTTTCATTCAGCCTGAGCTCTTCTCTGCGAGATCATTTATCCACGCAGCTGGAGCTAAATGACACTTTTGTTAATTTGTCCATTTGAGTTGCAGCTCAGATGACTAAAGGTGCGCACGTAAAATGGGTTAACTGTTATTTTTACTCCACTGGGTTTGGGTTTGAGGTATTACAGAGGGACAAAGAATCTTGATGGTCAACCAGTTTAACACTGCAGCTGGAATTGCTCTGAAAAGACTGAACCATAAGTTTGTGTGGAAGTCAGTAGCTATGTTTCCATCCAAAAATAGATTTGGATTTATGCGCAAAATTGAAATATTCCATAAAGTATTTGCAAATAAAGCACTGTTTCCACTGCTGAACATCCAGCTTAAACCAGCCTAAGATGGTTGGCTGGTTTCAGCTGGTTGACCAGCTTGGTTTTAGAGGGGTTTTGGCCATTTCCAGCCTGGTTTCCAGCCATTTCCAGCCTGGTCTTAGCTGGACAGGCTGGGAGTTGACCAGCTAAAAGCAGCATGACCAGCCAAAACCAGTTATGTCCAGCTTAAACCAGGCTGGTCAAGCTGGTTTAATTTTCCAGCCTGACTAGCTAAGACCAGACTGGAAATGTAATGTAATGTAATGTGCATTTATATAGCACATTTATTGTGTATGGCCATACACCCAAAGCACTTACCAATTATGAGGGGGGGGGGGGGGTCTCTCCACACCATCCACTTAGATGATGCGACGGCAGCCACAGGACAATGGCGCCAGTGCGCTCACTACATACCAGGTATAGGCAGTGGCGGATTTAGGCATGGGCAATATAGGTGGTCTTTCAGGGCAGCATCTTGCTGGGGGCGGCAAAAAAATTGCCCCAGTAAAAGCTTTGAGATACGATTTACTTTATGCAAATATTAATTAAGAGTAATCCCAGAATAAAGACGTTAGGGGCCATTATCATTTGCCATCTTTTGCAAGCACAAGTTTGTTACCGAAACAACACTGGTGAAACCAAACTGACACATGCGCGTAAAGAATCATTCCCGCACACCTCACACGCTGCTCTTGGTATGAATCCCGGTTGTTTACATGCATACCGATAAAATACACGCCACTCATGCGCTGTGAAACTGGAGTAACAACCTTTTTTGCAGAGATGTCGGCACGCAACGAGTGTTGCAAGTCAACAAAACTAAAGTTATATATATTAAATAGGTTGTTATATAAGTTATATACAGTATATAATATGATGATGATCTTATTTTGACTAAGCATGGCTATGAAGCAGAAAGGAGAGATAATGAGTCAGGGACTTAACATTAATTCTGGGTCATAAGTCGGGTCTAAGACAACAGATAATTTTATAAAACATATTTTTTGTTTTCTATGGATTTTGTCATAGATTGTTATAATATTCATGCAAGAAAATTCCTAAAGGATCTTGGCATATCAAGCCAATCGTGTCTACATTGTTTTCCAGTTAAATTTAGGATTGCTTTGTTATTTATTTAGAATAATAATTGTATAATAATAATAATAATAATAATAGTAATAATAATAAGTCACATCCCCGGCTTGTTCCTGCTGCTTCTCTCTCACCATCATGTTCCCTCAGCACCAATCATCGCTCCCCATCTCCTGCCACCTCTCATCTCGCCCGAGCACATTCACCTGAATTCTAATAGGACACACCTGCATCTGCAATCACCAATCCCCTTATAACCCCAGCGATTCCAGTCGGTCAGAGGCTGGAATCGACGTTAGATGGTTCACCTTACCTTCTCCCTGACTCGCCTTCTTCGGTGAATGTTTCCCCTCTCCAGTGAATGTTTCTCCTACGGACATTTCTCTCAAACATGTGGATGAGCAAGCTATCATTAAGGAAAGTGACTTTATGCTATATGTCGGACTGAAGCTCCTTGTTTACATCAGAAACAACGTTCCATCTGTTTATCTGCAAAGACTATCACTTACCCGCTTCTCCTGTTTATCAATCCACACGGTATATGTGGTGGTTCACCCAGGGTGCCATTGAAACTAGAACCACCACTGGGTATAGGAGGAGTGGAGAGACAGTGATAGAACCAATTTGGTGGATTTGGGTAAGGCCTGATGGAGGGAATTTGGCCAGAACACCGGGGTTACACCCTCTTACACCCCTACAAGAAGTGCCATAGGATTTTCAATGCCCACAGAGAGTCAGGACCTCTGTTTAACGTCTCATGCAAAAGACAGCGCTCACTGACAGTATAGTGTCCCTTTTACTATACTAGGGCATTAGGGCTTGGGTAGCTCTCAGGTTGAGCGCCCCCTGCTGGCCTTACAAACACCACTTCCAACAGCAACCTGGTTTTCCCATGTGGTCTCCCATCCAGGTACTGACCAGGCTCAGCTCTGCTTTGCTTCAGTGAGTAACTGGTCTTGGGCTGCAGGGTGACATGGCTGTGGGCTACATACAAAGTTGTCACTTTCTGATGAACTGGAGCCAAATATCCAAAAGAAAAATTGAATTTGCTGCATGAGGAGAAGTCATTGTGGGTCTTTATTTTTTCATTCATTCATTTTCTTTTCGGTTTAGTCCCTTTATTAATCTAGGGTCGCCACAGCGGAATGAACCGCCGGGTCTTTTTTATTATATATTAAAATTATTTGGACCTCAAATTACTTACAAACCCAATGAATGTGTGGTGGTTTTTGGAGGTGTGAGACGCTCTTTAAGAGCATAGCTGTCTGAAGGTAATAATACTGAACCACTTTGATGACAGACTTTGGCTGAGCGATATTAGAAATGAGAATTTCAGATGTTTTACAATTTGATTGGTCTACTGATTTGTCCATTAATGTTGTTCCATTATGCCCGGTAAATGCATTTCCATCATAGTTTATATGCAATTTATATTGATGAATAAAACATCTATTCTACACTCTCAGAAATAAAGGTATGCAAGCTGTCACTGGGGTGGTATCATTTCAAAAGGTACACATTTGTACTTGAAGGGTCCATAATGGTACCTCAAAAGTATATATTAGTACCTACAAATTTTAAGAGGAACACTTTTGTACTATTTAATATAGACCGTTTAGGTACAAATTTGTACCTTTTGAAAAGCTACCACCCCAGTGACAACTTGCGTACCTTTATTTCTGAGATTGTACTCAGTTGTACACTTAAGTTTTTTAATGTGCATTTTCAAAATGTATGCACATCTAGGCATTTCCATTAAAACAAATTTTTTATGTGATTATTCAGAAATGTGTATCGTAATAGGTGGGCAGTGAAGTATCAGGGTCTGGTTTGATGTCTTTTACACAGACACGATTCTAGAGTCTTTGCAAAAATTCACAAGCAGCATCCATCATTCTTAAATAATAAATAATCTGATGCTAATAAAACACTATGAGATATATTATGTTGTATTTCAAGACTGTATTATTCAAAAGGGCATGATTCGCACTATTTAAATAATTGCTTTGTATAGTTTTTATTTTATATTCTTCAGGTGATATAAAACAGACATTTCAGCACAATGCTATCCTCAGTGTGTGACACAATCCTCTCACTACACCTTTTTGTCCCACAGTCAATCACATTGCGTCATTAGTTAGATGGCCACTCAATAATTAAAAACAATCTCATTTTCATTTCAGTATATCACTCAAGAAATATTTACCTTCACCTTCAAAAACATTATTTCACAGGAAATTAGCATATCAATTATTATCATTCACTTATTCATGTCTACATTAATGCAATGAAATTCCGTCAGTCCAAAACATAAAAAAATACATTTTCATCTCATCATTTGTATCACTACATTTTCAAAATCCATGAATCACAATAGCTAAACAACAAACTGTCATTCATTCCTCTTGGTGTAAGTGATTTTAATTGATGAATCCAGAATGCTTCTCTTTGTAATGATCTTTTATTCAGATTACCTCCTCTATTTGACTCAAATACTTCTTCGATTCCTGTACATTCTAGCTGTTTAACGTCATGTCCAAAATCTATAAAATGTCTTGCTACTGTCGAAGTTATATCTTGTCATCATATATTTGATTTATGTTCACTAATTCGCAACTTCAACTGACGTGATGACTTCCCTATGTATATCTTTTTGGCATTTTAACATGTAGATCACATTACGAGTAGAGCAGGTAACACAGGTTTTTATTTTTATATTGTTACCTGTTGCTGGATTTATAAATTCTTTACACTTTACCAAATTCTGACCAAATTAACGCACCAAAAAAGTTTTTAAAACCGCGAGCGCACAGAGCAAACATCATTAGTCAACATATTTCAAGACTGCACAGTTTTGTTTCAAAATAGAACATTAGACAAGATTCCAGCCACAATCAGTTTGGCTGTCCACACCAAACGCGATCTAACACGACAGAAACATTTAAATACTACAGACATTCAGAAGCACAAAATAGCGCAGTTCCCTGCCAACGAAATAGTAAGGTTTATAATCAATACATATTTAAACTCTTCAACATTGTTAAAATACATAGGCAACTGAGCGACTTGCTAGATATTCTGAGTTTTCAGTATGGCTATAAATGTCACATATATTCTATTCAAACTCCCATTTGTAGCATTAACACTGTTTAAAGCACAAAATCGGCACCCAATGTGATCATTGTCATGCTGTTGTTTTGCTGCAACATCACAGGAAATGAAAATCGTTTCTAGAATAGAGACTTTGCACAGACTTCCAAAAAGCTAAAAAAATCTACACATCAATAATACAACACACACACACACACACACACACACACGCGCGCACGCACGCACGCACGCACGCACGCACGCACGCACGCACGCACGCACACACACACACACACACACACACACACACACACACACACACACATTTACTGTAGAACCCAATAACTGCATCATGTATCATGTATGTAAAAAAAAAAAAAATGACTTCAACTACATATATATATATATATATATATACTACAGTTAGGTCCATAAATATTGGGACATTGACACAATTCTAACATTTTTGGCTCTAAACATCAACACAATGGATTTCAAATTAAATGAACAATTACCGCAGTTTGCATATGTGCCTCCCACTTATTAAGGGACCAAAAGTAATTGGACAATTGGCTTCTAACTAAGCTGTCCCATGGCCCAGTGTGTGTTATTCACTCATAGCTGATGATTAAACCAATGGCTGAGTAGTGGAATAAGCTAACATATCACTTTATCACTATTGTATTCTCCTTCACGATAGCGACACTGTGTTTTCCATACACTGATTTATTTGTGGTGGTGTCAGACTTTTTATATGAATGTATCTTTGAAGGCAACCAATTGTTCACAGGAAGTTTTATTGTCATTTTAAATTTTAAATAGCGTTAGCATTTAGAGTGCAGGGCTGCTTTGTTTACAGTTGGCTCTGGAAAACTGCAGCTTTAAAAGCATCTCCTGCTGGCTCAGAATTAATCCAGTTATCTACTATTTTAGCTTAGAAAAAACACATATGGGGGAAACTGCCTTCTGAGGAAAACACCTGATTGACAATTATAGACACATTTAACCTTTGGATGTGCTAGATTTTATCATGTATGAGGATTCCTGATGACAGCATGCATGTCAGTAATGTCATGAGATGATAGGTCGCAAAGATTTTATTTACAATTTAATTGCATAATCTGACACAGTGACTGCTGTAACCAAGAATAAAAATTGTGCAGTCTAAAAAGAGCTGAATGGAGAGTCTGCGCCAGTCTGTCGCTGTCATGTTTGCCTACCCTTCTCTTACTGAACAGGATCTTTAATGAGCCGATGATGTATTACTTTCTGTGTGAACAGGTATACAATTGCATATTTTGAGAGGCAGGTAAGACAGCCCATTGTAATGTTCAGACCAAACATTTTGATTGGACAAACCTTTCTTGTGCCTGCAAATTCCACAGCATTATAAAATACATATAAATGCATGAGGACCACTTGATTTAATGATGGCTATCAAGATGAGAAGAGAATTTCAACCAGCACAAAAAAAGAAAGTCCTCTATTGTACATTTAAAGCAGTTCCTTAAAGATAAAAACTGAAATAATGAAATGGCAGCCCTGAGACCTGACCTAAACCTGACTGAAAATCTCTGGAAAGTCTCTGGCTGCGCACAAAACTGCCTACTACTCATTTGAATTTAAACGTACTACTCAGCTGTTAGAAAAGTACGTTCTATACAGTATGAATGGGAAAAGTATGAATGGAACTTGAATGTACTACATCCGCCATTTTGTCATGGTCACGTGACCTACTGTACCTGCATCAGTTACGTCGCTTCACTCCCATTCATGAATTGTCTCTCGGGGCATCATGGGATAGCGCAGCATGTATGGGATGCGCACTTCAGAATCTCGGCAGAAGTAGTAAGTCGTCGGGGTACTTCTCGCATACTGATTTTCGAATTCTATGAATTCGGACATGCTACTCAGCTCACCTACTGATTTTAGCGCACTGTATAGTATGGAAGAATGCGGTTTCGGACGCAGCGTCTCTGTCAGCAAAGTGTGGAAGTGACTGATGAAGAGCATGTAGAGTCATACATTCATTTATTTATTCATGCCAAATTTATTCATTCGGTCTACGCTGAATGACACTTTTGTCAAATTGTTTATTTGAAGCTTGGTAAAGTTTTGAATGTAACTCTGGTTTCTGAAATTTCAAAGCACTGCTTTTGCTTTTGGGTTTGAAGTGTTTCCAGTTTGTGAACGTTGTGATTTTTGCTGAGGGAAGAGGAAAGAAGGTGATGATGCAGCTGGAGTTTCTGCCAATTTTTTTTAACCCGAGTTATTGTCAGAGCTTATAACACATCTTACTAACTGCACTGGGTTCCCTTACAAAAAATAACTGCAGTAAACTGAAATAAAGCTGCAGTACAACAGAAGTATAACTGCAGTAAAATTAAGTACAATTGCAAAATCGCTATACAAAGTATAAACAGTTCAAATACAGTACAATAAAGTTCAACAGCAGTATGAGTTGCAGTAAACTGGAGTAAAAACAAGTAAACTCCGTCTTTACTGCACTTGTGCTGCTGTAGTCTAATGTGCCAATGCTGTGGTAGGAACTGTACTGCACTTGTGTTCCAAGGCGTTTGTTCTTCAACATCTTTCAAGAATATTTAATACTTTTTTAGGGATTTTTTTTGGATTTAAGTAATTTTCTAATTAGAATTTTAAGAGTAAAAAATAACTGCAGTGAACTGAACTGTACGACAGCAAAAGCCAAAGGGGGGTGGGGTGGGTTGGGGGTGGGCAGATTGCAAACTGAAGAGCGGGGTTGGGCTAAGAAAGGCGATCGCGGAATAAAGAGAGGTTGGGGCACTTACGTTGTTTTTTGTAAGGGCACTTTATATCCCAGACTCAAAAGGGCATGTAAACTGCACAGGTTGAGCCCTATGTGTGCAAGTGCGGTGCGGATCCAAATGCAGGTTTATTGGCAAGGTCAGGTAACCAGTGGTCAAAACAGGAACAAACAGATGTATGGGCAATCGTAGTCAGATACACAGGCAGATGGTCAGAAGGCAGGCAGCAAACAGGATTAAACAAATAAACAAGGCAAGGATCAAAACACGGCAAAACAAGACAAAGGAAAACGCGTTGCAGTGTCACTAAAACAGTAGACAAAACTCAGCAACTGGGGTGAGGGTATGTGGTGTTTAAATAGAGTGTGTAATCAGTCCTTGACAATCTTCCTGTGGTGTGTGTGCAATCAGTCGAGATGAGGAACGTGTGTGAGCGGAGTGCATGTATGGACATGTAGTCCATTAGATGGCGGATTTGTAGTCCATAAGTGATAGCAGGCCCATGCAAAGGCTTTCAAAAGGGCATGTGCAGATGTGAAGATAAGGGCACAACTGGCAAACGTAATTGAGGACCAGGGGGACCTAGAGAGATCACGAACTGAAGATCGTGGGGGTGGGGGGTGGGTTGGGGCACTTTATATCACAGACTCAAAAGGGCATGTACACTGCACAGGTTGAGCCCTATGTGTGCACGTGCCTGAGTAATCGTGCATGTTTACCAGCGATCTATTAAGTGAAAAATCTCTGTTGATCATGACAGGTATAAACACAGTTCAACTACAATGCAATAAAGTTCAACAACAGTAAATTCTGCAGTACAACTGAAGTAACATTAAATAAACTGAGAGGGGCTATAAAGTTATATGTTAAAAAAAACAAGTGCACTATAGTTTTATTATGTATTGCAGTATTGCAGCTGTATTTCTGTGTTAGTTATACTTCTGAAAAGTGCAATACAATATATTGTGGTAGTACTTCAGAAATACAATTGAAGTACTGAAACGTCATTTGGAAACCAAAAGTCCAAAGAGCAGGAAAAGTAATAATTGTACTGCAGTTGTATTGTAGAAATACTTCAGTTGTGTTACAATGGCAGTTGTACTGTTGTAGTACCTCAGTTGTATTGCAGTAATACTGCAATATACTTATATAATGCAGTTTTTTTGTTGTCAAAAAACTGCACTTTTCAGAAGATAAAACTAAAACGGCAGTATTCCTTTAAAAAACTGCAGTAATTTTTTGTAAGGGTTGATCCTGCTCGTAGAGTGAATGTAAATGTTTTTCAGAAGCTCCTTCTGCAAGTGTGGTTCCTTCTCTACTTTCTTCACTCAGTCAGCTAGCCATTTTCATGCAGGGCGATGCGCTTCATCACATCATCATCTTGGAATTATTAAAAGTTTTCATTTAATAAGAATATGTCAATAACTAAATTTTGACAAAAATGTTAGAAGAACCTTCTAATTCTAAGGTGACGACAGGGTAAAACAGTCAATGGTGCAATGGGAGATCTTTGAAAATACTAACGTTAGCCTGATAGCGCTGCCTGAAGAAGAGCATGTACTGTAGAATCATTTATTAATTTTAATTATGCCAGATTTATTCATTCAGTCTACGCTGAATGACATTTTAGTGAAATTGTTTATTTGAAGTTTGGTAAAGTTTTGAATGTAACTCTGGTTTCTGAAATTTCAACCCACTGGTTTTGCTTTTAGGTTTGAAGTGTTTCCAGTTTGTGCTATTAAAGGCAATAATGGATAATGTGAATTCAGGCTATATTCACAATTGTTGTCTTTTTTGACAAGATAATTTGACATAGGAACTATTTTAGTAAAAAAAAGACAAAAAGCTGTCAGTGTTCTGGTTACAAGTATGTCTTGTTGCTATAACAACAGCTGCAACAGTAGGCTAGTGCCATGTGGTACAGAAAGAGGAAGTTGGCACTTCCCTTTCTTTTGAGATCAGAATGTTGGTCCACAATGACTTTTGTATGTACACCACATTATACTGGGATGGAAACATTATGATACTTTAAACAAATTTTCTAATTTTAGACTATTTATATATCTCTCCTGGTAAACTGAAACTTGTAGATCTAGGCCTATCTAAGGGCACCGTTTTCTCTTGTTGTTCTTGTTGTTATGGAAAAGAGGTCTCACTATAGTCTCTTGTCACTGGTCAGCTGTCGAAAAGATGTTTTTAACAGAAGAGTTTAGCTGTTTTCAACTCGAAAATATGCTTTTTATAAAAACACAGTTTCTTCCGAACAAATATAATGTGAAACAGACACTGGCTGTTTCAAAAAAGATGGCAAGTGTGAACATAGACATCTTAATGTATTACTAAAGACAAAAGAAAAATATTTTGACAATTTTTGTCCATATGTTGAAGACCAACAGGACCCAAAACAACAAATATCAAACTATGTCTTACTACTACTTACTACCTCTCTTTAAAATCATAGAACATGTCATGTGACTTGATTCCCCAAGGTGATTGGCTACTATAGAGCACAGTACATTAGTGCCTGCCCACTTTTTTTTATAAACAATTCATTCTAATTTATTACTAACTACTTTTCAAGAGTTCACACTTAGCTGATGATAAAGCATGTTTGGCATGCTGTCCCGGGAAGAGAGCCCTGAGTTTAGAAGATTCTTAAGCCCAGGACTCCCTGACAGAGGGGAGTCTGAGCTCAGGTAGGCCTCAAGATATTCCCTGAATTTGTTAGCTCGGACTATTCCTTGATTATTAGGGGTTGCCATGCCGGAATGAACCACTAACTATACACTGTAAAAAATCCATAATTTTACGGTTTATTTCCAGCTGGATTTGAATTGAATCTGAGGTTGAATTACAAAAATTTACCAGAAATGTAAATGTAAGAAAATTTCAGCAATTTAATGTCTGTTATTTTACAGAAAATTTCTGTAATTTAACAGCCATTGTTTTACTACTTTTTTCCGGCACCCCAGCTGCCAGAAATTAACCGTAAAATTACAGATTTTTTTGTGTATAAGAATATACTAAAGTACTAAAACACTCATATACTGTGCCGATTTGGCTTATTCAATTCACTTTTTACTTACTGCGTCTCCTTTGACTGTGGGGGAAACCCACAAGAGTGAACATGCAAACTCCACACAGAAACCCCAACTGACCCAGCCGGTACTCGAACCAGTGACCTTTTTGTTGTGAGGCGACAATGCTAACCACTGAGCCACTGTGCCACCCTTTCCTGGATTAATCTAGGAAAGAGGGGGAGGATAAGGGGTGGATGGGGGAATTCTTTGAGGCGAAGATGACTAAGGTAAGAAATTTTGGTTATTTATGTGTGTTTGGATTCGTCTGATAGGTACATCACATGCTAGCTAATGTGGGACCTGCGGCCAATCATAAGCATGTGATCCTCTCGAAGTTAATTTATAAATAAACTGCACTTATTGTTTTGATGCTGGAAAACCCTTTTTTTCTATGGCAAAGGTTTATAAAATAAAAAATAAAATATGAATAATAATTATACTGTATATAATCAGAATCTTCATTGCCAGCTATGTTTAAATATACAAAAGCTATTATATAATACTATAACAAAATATAGCAATATAATATAGAACAGAATATAATAATATAACAGAAAACAACACTAAAACACTACTAGTCAAATAAAAAATAAATAAAATAAAATAGAACATAAATCAGTTTCTGGGCCTGAAAGAGTTAAATCAGAAGCCAATTCAAGACTTTTCAGCGCTGTGTGAATGATCTGCCATCAGCACAACCTGCCAAGTTCAAAACACACCAGAAATAAAACACCACACCTCAGAGAAACACCCATGCAGGAGCCCTTTCACAAGATCTCACCTTTATATTCACTCAAACAGATGATATTTCAAGCCCGAGCCTTTGCTTTTCATAAATATCGGCACACTGACTGCACTGTCACCATATGGGGAAAAGCCAGCCAAAAGCTCGATCCCGGATCAGCCGTGCAGCGCTCCAGCCCAGCCACAGCAGCGGGATATAATTAGATTGGAAATTACAGAAAGTTACAGGGAGCTTAAATCCCCCATGGATTGCGTGGCTATAAATGTCTTGCAAAAGCCAGTGGATGTATCACCATAGCAACAACCCTCTTCTGCAGTCTATTTTGAGGGAAGGAGGAGAATGGCGGAGCGGAGGGGGGAAAAAACGCAAACATAGCTGTTTTAGCATTGGAAATGATACATTATTCAAATGCAGAAAAGAAATAATGATAAACTTTTCAAAAAACTGTGACATTGTTCATTTGCTTGGCTTAGCTTGGGTCTGCAAGGACAGCATAAGGTCAAAAAATAAATAAATAAATAAATAAATAAATAAAAGAGTCGTCATAAAGTCATGCTGGAACATAACTTATGAGTTTTTAAATACTGAATGATGTTCAACTCAACTGCATTTTTCCGGTCACTGCAAGGTCAAGAATGTTTCATTGATACAGTTGCATTGTGATGTTCCACTCGTCTCCATTACAAAATAACTCATTAATACAATTCTGAAGATTGTGAAGGTTAAATTAAGCCAAGCAAATGAAAAGCGTAAAACAAGTTAACACATTTTTATCATCATATATTTGTTCTCTGTTTGAATGGTCACATTAAAAACTATTTTAATTGCTTCAACAAAATATGCAGTAAATTTCTGGCACATAAACCTAAACATTGGATAAATATTTGACATTGATATGTTGATATGATATGTTTTATTGTCAATTCAACCACATGTACAGGACATACAGCCCAGATAGCATATGAATGCTATCTGGGCTGTATGTCCACATGAGGATCCAAGATGGCGCCGAGCATGGCCGCCGTGTTGCGAGCTCCCAGCGAACTTCGTTGTGTTTTGTATGTTTTACTTGTATTTTTGTTGTTTTTCGTGCTGGATGTACACACTCTCATTGCCTACGACAGACACACACTTCGAGAAATTGGCTCCCTCGTCGCACACCGAAAACCGGACTTTGAGTTCTTCAACGACGCTCTGTTTACAAACACAACAACAGAGCCCTTTGTCTGGGCCACACAACCGAGGCGACGACGCAAACGCAGCCGGAAAAGAGGAAAGAGAGCCGGCGTCCTGGTCAGACTAAGACGCCGTGGATTTCGACCTCCGCTCCCCACCATTCTGCTGTCTAACGTTCAGTCACTGGACAACAAACTTTGCAAGCTACGGGCGCGCATTTCCTTCCAACGGGAAACAAGAAACTGCTGCATTATCTGTCTTACAGAAACCTGGCTATCTGCGGAGGTACCAGACACAGCTGCTGAACTTTCGGGCTTCTCCTTGCACCGCGCGGATAGAACGAAAGAACTCACAGGGAAAAGCAAAGGAGGAGGTGTTTGTTTCTTTATTAACAACTTATGGTGTGATGAGAGAAACATACACCCAGTTAGATCATTTTGTTCTCCTGATCTGGAATACCTTATGCTTCGGTGTCGACCATACTGGCTACCAAGGGAATTTACATCGGTCATTATTACGGCTGTTTACATCCACCCTCAAGCCAACACAGAGCAGGCACTCAGAGAACTGTATGGGAGCATAAACGAGCAGGAAACCGCACACCCGGAGGCAGCGTTTATTGTTACAGGGGACTTTAACAACGCCAATCTCAGGAAAATCGCTCCAAAATACTTTCAACATATCACCACAAACACGCGTGGCGATCGTATTTTGGACCATTGCTACTCTCCGTTCCGGGATGCTTACAAATCCCTCCCCCGCCCACCATTTGGCAAATCAGATCACTCTTCTGTTCTGCTCTTGCCTGCTTACAGGCAGAAACTGAAACGGGAACCACCCACCCTCAGGACGTTTCAGAGCTGGTCAGACCAATCGGATTCCATACTTCAAGACTGTTTTGATGACGTTGACTGGGAGATGTTCCGGGCAGCTTCTGATGACGACATCGAAGTGTACTCAGACACAGTTACGAGCTTTATCAGGAAGTGCATAGAAGACGTGGTCCCAACAAAAACTGTCCGTATCTACCCCAACCAAAAACCATGGATCAACGGCGAAGTTCGAACAGCCCTATCAGTGCGAACTTCCGCCTATAAATCCAGAAATGCTGAGGAACAAAAGCAAGCAAACTACAACCTCAGGAAAACGATCAAAGCAGCAAAACGTCAATACAAAGACAAGATAGAGGGTCAATTTAACACCAATAACGCAAGGAGCATGTGGCAGGGACTTAATTACATCACGGACTTTAAAAGTAATAAATCCACCACTGTGAACATTGCTGCGTCTCTCCCGGACGAGCTCAACTCATTCTACGCCCGCTTTGAAACCCAGGACAGCGCGCACACACAGCGCGCTCCCGCGGCCAATACAGAAACCGCCAGCACACTCACTGTTTCTGTAGCGGATGTAACGAGATCTTTCCGTCGCGTGAACATCCGAAAAGCTACGGGCCCAGATGGCATCCCTGGACGTGTACTTAAAGCATGCGCACACCAGCTAGCGGGGGTTTTCACGGACATCTTTAACCTCTCGCTCTCTCGGTCTGTGGTTCCCACATGCTTTAAGACAGCTACTATTGTGCCAATACCGAAATCAGCTAAAACCACATGCTTGAATGACTGGCGTCCGGTTGCACTGACACCCATCTTCAGCAAGTGCTTTGAGAAGCTGATTAAAAATCACATCTGCTCTGTACTGCCCGCTAACACTGACCCTCTGCAATTTGCATACAGAAACAACCGCTCCACTGATGATGCAATTGCTTTCACCTTGCACACTGCTCTGTCTCACCTGGAAAACAAAAACACATATGTGAGAATGCTGTTTGTGGACTACAGCTCAGCATTCAACACCATAGTGCCTGCCAAGCTGGTGGTGAAGCTCCAGGCTCTGGGCCTACACAGCTCTCTGTGTAACTGGATCCTGGACTTCCTGTCAAGCAGACGCCAGGTGGTCAGAATGAACAACATCACCTCATCCACACTGATCCTCAACACTGGTGCTCCACAGGGCTGTGTTCTCAGCCCACTCCTGTACTCCCTGTACACACATGACTGTACATCCAAACACAGCTCCAACGTCATCGTTAAATTTGCTGATGACACAACGGTGGTGGGCCTAATCACAGATAATGATGAGACGGCCTACAGAGAGGAGGTGCACACTCTGACGCAGTGGTGTCAGGAAAACCACCTCTCACTCAACATCAGCAAAACCAAGGAGCTGGTGGTGGATTTCAGGAGAGAGAAGAATGAACACACTCCCATAACCATCAACGGGACACCAGTGGAGAGAGTCAGCACTTTCAAGTTTCTTGGAGTACACATCGCTGAGGATCTGACATGGACTGCTCACACAGACGCAGTGTTAAGGAAGGCACAACAACGCCTCTTCTTCCTCAGGCGCCTCAGGAGGTTTGGAATGAGCCCCCACATCCTCCGCTCGTTCTACACCTGCACTGTGGAGAGCATCCTCACTGGCTGCATCACCACCTGGTACGGGAACAGCACCAGCAGCAATCGCAAAGGTCTACATAGGATTGTGCGAACTGCTGGACGTGTAGTAGGAGGTGAGCTTCCCTCCCTCCAGGACATCTACACCAGGAGGTGCATGAGAAAAGCCAAGAGAATCATCAGCGACTCCAGCCACCCAAGCCATAGACTTTTTTCTCTGCTACCCTCAGGCAGACGGTTCCGCAGCATTCGGTCACGCACCAGCCGACTGAAGGAAAGTTTCTTCCCTCAGACTATCAGGCTGATGAACACTTAACACACCCCACACAAACTCTCCCATACCCCACACTGCACACCATAAAGATGTAGCATGCACTGCACTTTAACCAATCTATACTTAAACAATACTGCCTACAACTATGTGTACACCTATCCATTGTACGCATCACTGTCACATTGCCAAATTTACACTGTTTTGTTTCTTTTTTGTGAGTATGATGTTGTATTTTGCACTGTCTGTATTTGCACTGTCTGTATTTTACACTGTCGCTGTATTTGCACTGTCTGTTATTTGCACTGTCTGTATTTTGCACTGTTGTTGTATTTGCACTGTCTGTTTTTTGCACTGTTGTTGTATTTGCACTATCTGTATTCTTCACTGTCTGGAGCCAGCACCTAAGCTTTTCACTCATCATAGCACACGTGCTGCTGATGATGTGACAATAAAAGTGATTTGATTTGATTTGATTTGAATGTGGGCCACTTAAGGCAGTTATGTGGCACTGGTGGTATTCCTTCGGCCCAGACAAAATGAATGTGAGCCTGAAGTGGCCCACCTATACAATGGCAAAAGGGGGCCAAAGATTCAAATTCATGTATGGGCCATTTAAGGCAAATATTTGGCACTTATGGCAAAATGTAATCTAAATGTGAACCTAATGTGGCCCATGTGGAAAATGATGAATTTGGCCCAAATGATGAAGGACAAATGTGGGCCACAGTTGGCAAAAATGTGGCATAGTCATTTAAGAGTAATCTGGGTCTAAAGCTATAGTGGCTCACACATGTAAGTGCAAATCTTAAGACACTTTTTGGAAATATTTGGCACAGTAAGCTCTGGCTAATGTGGCTGTGAGCCTAAATCGGCCCAGAGAAGATATGGCAAATGTGGCCCAATTATCTTAAAACATATGTGGACCACATAGACTAAAGTCATCATCATGGAGAAAAGTGTTTGCTTTAGTTGGGCTCATAGCCCTGAACCTCTTAATATACATTTTCTTTTGGGCTGCTGTAACTTTTAAGAACTTTGCTTGAAAAGTTTATTCATTACAGCAAACAAACTGTGGCCCAGAATAGGGTCATTTCTGGTTCAATTGGTTGAATTCTGGCTAATATGTGATTTTGCTATGGCTTAATTGTGGCTCAGATCTGGCAAACAGGAGCGGACCGCCCAAGTGCCATCATTCCATGCGGTATGTGCGCCAGATATAAGTGTCTGGTGTGGGCCGGATTTGAGCCACATGAATTTTGCTATCTGGGAGAGAATCAAAATTGTGTTACTCTCAGACCCTAGGCAAAAAATAGAATTTAGAAAGAGAAAAAATTACAATAAATACATTTATTCATTCATTTTCTTTTCGGCTTAGTCCTTTTAATCTGGGGTCGCCACAGCGGAATGATCCGCCAACTTATCTAGCAGATGTTTTATGCAGCAGATGCCCTTCCAGCTGCAACCCATCACTGGGAAACATCCACACACACTCATTCACACACAAACACTATGGTCAATTTTAGCATACCCAATTCACCTATGTCTTTGGACTGTGGGGGAAACTGGAGCACCCGGAGGAAAACCCACACGAACATGGGGAGAACATGCAAACTCCACACAGAAATGTCAACTGACCCAGCCGAGGCTCAAACCACCAATCTTCTTGCTGTGAGGCAATTGTGCTACCCACTGCGCCAGCGTGCTGCCGTTAAGTTAATATCAATATAAAAATAGGCAATTCCTTATATCATGCTTTCATTTTATTGTTAAAATTGTTAAGCATTAAGTAGCCTACACTGTTCCCTTTGAAGATTCACCTGACGTGTCCTCAGGAGTTTGTTTTCTATATCAAACTTGCGAATTTAAGAAAATAATGCAGGACTGAACTTTGTGCACTTACCTTATATTGATGAAAAAGCCCCAATTAGATATGCCTCCCTTTTCAGATGTCTTCGTTTTCACCCATTCACACTGACACGGAGCAGCAGCATTTTAAAAGGAAAATGGCCTCTTCAACATTTTCAAAAGCTCCATTTTCAGGGCTCGAAAACTTGGGGGTAGTGTGGACGAAAGGCGTAACCGTAGCAAAACATATGCGTTTTAAAACTAAAACTTATTAGTGTAAACGGGGCCTTCAGTAACAGTCCAATGTTACACAAAGTGATGATGCAGATGTATTAAAGATGTTTAAAGAAGAAAAACTTTTTTTCACTCTGTAATTCACAAAAACTGCAAACAGCCAGAAAAGAATCGAAAGTAAAATGAAAGAAAGAGAGAAAGACAGAAAATGACTTGTCAAAGAAAGTACTACTATGAAATTCCTTTGGTGACTTCTTAAGGTGTGCAGAATAGGAGCATTTGTCTCATTTTATGTATTAAGTATTGCTGGAATGCAACTATAAAAGTTTCTGAAATCTGAATGAGGATGTGAATTAATTTCGACTAGATATTCCAGTCATTTCAAGGTCAAGAATGAATCATTGATGTTACTGCATTATAAAAGTTCCATTCCAATTGGAATCATCTGTTCTGTTTAGAGATGCACCGATAATCCATTTCTCAGCCTGATAGCTGAGATTTCTGACACTGCAGATCATTTCTTCTAATCTTCCTTAAAAATAATTATAATTAAAGGTGTAATCAGAATCAGAATCCGTTTTATTGCCAAGTGTGCTTCACACACACAATGAATTTGTTTTGGCAACAGAAGCTTCCAGTGTACATAAAGTGACAAGTGACAACACAAAATTAAATACAAGAAAAGTTCGAACTGGCACAACCAAATGAACTAATAATGAGTTAACAAGAAGGGTGGAGCTAGACAATAGACTGCAGAGCACATAACAGACACATAAGCACGCGGTGCATGTAAACATACGCCACGTGCTAAACACACCTCCAACAGAAGACTGAACGCGAGACACGAGCACACAATGAAGGAAGACACTCATCGTGTACTCACACATGCAGCGTGGATGCTTCATCTCAGCACCGACCGAAACCGAACCCAACTAGACAGAGACGCTGGGACTGAAACACCACACTGCAAACAGACAAACAGAAACACCCGGACGAGAGCGCACAATCGTAAACACGCCCAAACCCTATGCGCTTGCATCGAGTGGAACGCACAGGATCCAAGCGCGCTCATACAGAGACATGCACAATGACAAAACATGACAGGAGTAGTGTCAGGACTCCGCCACCAAAAAAAGAATTAACAAGACAAGATTTGCAGAATCATGACACTCAGTGTAAAATCCTGGTGGAAAAAAAGAGACCAGACACTGAAGATTCACATGTGATCATTAATATGCATGCCCTAGAGAGCATTTGATGGGCCACAATGTTTCAATGTAAGATTACAACAATACTTCCCACCCTTAGTTTTAAGTTGATCTAAGTTTGTATTATATTTACTATGTAAGTGGGACTTTTATTTTGAAAACAAGTCTTCAAGGAAGATTAAGCAGTTCTGTGAAGCAGGCAGCCATGCATGATCATGAAGATATCCGTTCATAGCATGTCAGAACACAAAACGTTGGAGATTATAAATCTGTTAAAATGCATCGTTGGTTTAACATGTGTATTGAGAAAGTTCCCGAATATGTTTGTAATGAGGCAGCAAACACATGTAAACTGCTGAGTATACGTGTTAAAACCACATTTATGCATTGTGTCAATCAGAATCAGAATCAGTTTTATTGCCAAGTGTGCTTCACACACACAAGGAATTTGTTTTGGCAACAGAAGCTTCCAGTGTACATAAAGTGACAAG